>JAXQQM020071566.1:0-84590 GCA_034641835.2 Pinus albicaulis
CCATTGCTACAATATATCATTCAAGTGTTTCACTCAACATGATTACTATTAGATGCTTTTCTCTCTTTCTTTTTTTATATTGGACTTCTGTAATGGTTCTTTCAGCCTAGTTGTTCACATAGAAATTATTTTTAACTTTTTTTAGCCTAGTTGTTTACACGGAAATAGTTTATTGTTTATCTTTAGGAAAAATAACTCCTCAATTATTGTTATATGTGAACCCATTCACACCACCCTGCAATTTCTTCCCTGGAAATGGTAATGTCATTGTGGCTTTAGACTATAAAATTTTACAACTCATACTTCTCTTTAAGAACAAAAATGAAATTGAACTCTTATGATCTGAATTGAACTCTTATGAAATGAAAAGGATTTGCTAATAAAAATGTTTTTTTTGTTATGCAGTCTATCCGTGGATATCCATACCGAGGTAAGAAATTATTTTTCGTTTTGGACGTCAATGATTTTTTAACAATTATTGTGTTTTCTTTTCCACTTTAAGTGATCTCTTACTAACTCTTATTAAGTGTCGCAATCTATATGTGTAGGTATCCAATAGGAATGAAAGACATCGTAAGAGATCACTTTTAACAGTGAGTAAAACCACAAAGTCAAGCCACATTACCAAAAAAAATGACAACATTCTATGTGGCATCATCAAAAAACATCCACAAAATAGAGCACCAGGATCTGTTTCCCCATTACAACATGAATCTAGTTGCTTTAGTGTCAACACCAATTCTAATGCACATATTCTTGAGAAAAATGTGGATGAACCATTGGAAGGTATGATCATTTTTCAAATTTATATTTCTTGTATAAATACTTCAAGATTTTATGTTAAGAGATTCATATTGTTAATCTCTCAAAAGGTGTGATTTGTTTTCCAGAAAATTCTCAGCACGTACCATCACAACAACTTTATGGTTTGGAGCAAGAACCATCACAACTAGATCATGATATGGAGCAAGAACAACCACAGCAAGAGCATGGCTTGGAAGGAGAAGATCCAAGTATTTAAGCTCATAGTACAACAAATGTGAAAAGGAAGGGTAGGGGACCAACAAAATGCCTCTTTGGAAACACTACAGAGGCCTCTGCATTGCCTGAAATTCAATTTAATGAGAGGGGACAACCTGTTGGTCCACAATCAGAGAAATTCTCCTCCTTTTTAGGTGTCCTTGCAAGAGAGATTGTAGGCATCAAACATATGGAATGGAAACAAGTGACTGAAGCACTTAAAAAAGACATATGGAGTGCAATCAATGTGAGTATCAACCAAATTATTATTGGATTTTTTTCTAAATTTCATTGGTGTATGTGAACGTGTGCATGATAAGTTTAATTTCAAATAAGTATTTGTATCTAATAATTCGTTGTTTATCTATTGTAGCGTACCTACCAAATATACTTGTCAGCGGAGCAATGGTTTTATAAAGCAATATCTCAGTGCTTGAGAACTTACAGATATAATTTGTATAAAAATTATTATTTGAAATACAACACAGATGAGGAGAGGATGACAAATGTTCCTATTGGAGTAAATGAAACCGATTGGATTGAATTTGTTAGAATACGATCGGACCCTAAATTCAAGGTAAAAATGAATGACAAATCTACTTGTTATCGTTAAATGAGTTTGAATTTGAATCCTTGCATATAATCAATTTCAATCTAAGCATCGATTTTTTATTGAGTTGCAGGAGAAAGCAAAAGTCAATCAGGAAAATAGAACATTAGAACCAAAGACCCACACTTCTGACCGTAGAGGTTACTTTAGAGTTGAACATGACCTTGTAAGTTGTAATCAAATTTATTTTTTGTTCACAATCACCAATTGCAAATATACTTATCTACACCATTGTAATTTTTGTGACTAGAATCAAACTTGCAATCAAAATGATGCACCTGTAACTAGGGCTGATGTGTGGATGAAATGTCATACAAAGAAGGATGGCACTCCAATGTCATCATTTAGTGCAGAGAGAATAGTAAGTTCCCGAACTATTTTTGTATCTATTTAATTTTTTTCTTTTTTAAATATTAATGATGTTTCTTACATGTATTTATTGAAATGTTGTCTTTGTTAGAAACAAATTGAATCGATACAAAATGATTTAGTGTCTCCTGCATATGCAACAAAGGAAGATTCCATTGCAATAGTTTTGGGGCCTAAGAGGAGGGGTCATGTATGTGGGGTTGGCTATGGAGTCACTCCTACTGATTTGTTTGGAAAAGACCGTGCTTACAAGAGGCAATTACATAATACAGAAGAAAAATTGAAAGAAAAAGACAAGGAACTTGGAATATTGAAGGCAGTTGTTGAAGAATTAATGCAATGGAAAGCTGCCACGGAGGCGGGAAAAGAAAATGGTCGAGTTAATCCAGAACCAACCAAAAATGTAAGAATTACGTGTAGGATATTTAATTGTTGATGTTTGCCATCTTTGAAGATTGAAATTTTAAAAGCACATGCCAATATGAACATGATTGTATTGTTGTAGATATGTAATTAATGAAATATTATTTCTGTAGCTTAACCATTCATCTTCTGATTTCATGGTATCACATTCAAACTATTTATTTTTTAGCAGAGTTCCTTAAGTCTTAGTCAGGCTTCACTAGAACAAACTCCATTGACTTCAAGACAACCTGTTCATGACCCAATTGGTGACTTAATAACACGGGTAAGTTTTATACTTGTTTATTTTCTTTTTTAATATTATCTTTTTATTCTATGGAATCTTACAAAAATTTGTTTATTTGCAGGGTCAACCGCAATTACTACCTTCAAATATAGGATTGAAGGGGAAAAAATGTTCACTTACATATTTTAATGGTCAAGTGAAGGTTGCAAAGGGTTACATAAAAAACACTGAACCAAATTTTGTCATGCCCAATGGAGAAGTATTAGGAGAAGGATATTATTTTGTGTGCCCACAATCAATCTTGGTTGATTCGGATTGTGAAATTAAGCTTAAACGTAGAAGTAGTCAATGCGAGTATTTAGTAGATGCACTTAACACTTTTATATGTTGGAAGAGTAGTGACATTGAATTGATCAATGATTGAGAGAGAAAAATGAATTGGTAAATTACTATCCCAAACATTTGAGGATTCTGGACGCAGATTGTGATAGCTTACTTGTGATTAATATCATGGTTAAGATGTTGGATACATGATTACTATTATACTTCTTTAAGCTATATGTTTTTTACATCAAATGTACTGCAATGTTCTTGCTACTGTTTGGTTATTGTTTGTAAGCTGGATATATAAACCTTATCACGCTGGATATATACTGTCTTATCATGCTTTGTAAATGTTGTGTAAGGGTTGCAAGCTTTCTGTGATTTTTGATGATAGCCAGAATCCCTTTCAATTAAGGCTTAAACAACTATGAAACCATTTAAATTATCCATCCTGCACTTGCTAATGATAGATATTTGCCAACTTCTTTCTTCATTTTGATATTTTTCTTATTCCTTTGTTTTTGATGCTCAAGGAAGCACACATTTGGCTTATCAGGCACATATGCACTCTCTCTCTTACACTTTGGAATATAAATTGATAAGCTGGAACAAGTACTTAAGGAGCTTGCATATGCTAATGATAGTGTGATTCCTCATCATGTTTTGATGTCACTGCTCCTTTTTGCAGATCAAGCAGTTCTTATGGCCTCATCCCTAGGAAGATTTTAGTGTTAGGTTGACTCCTTAGGTTGGTTTTGTGATATTAGACACCTGGTGCTAAAGTTAGTAAAACTAGGGTGATGGTCTTTAATCCCATTAATGAAGCTCTTTCTACTTCTCACTTTTCTTGTAGAGAACAACTAATGCATAGCATTTAGGAGTGCAATTTACATGTCTCTCTTATAGTGTCTTGGTGCAAAGGGTATGCTTCTCATTCACGTTCGCAATATTTCTAGATTCACTTTTAGGATATCTTTTCGGGATGAGGCTTTTTGATGTTGTCATAAAATCCATAATTTTGTATGGTGTGATGAAGTCTTGGTTATATGAGTGGAAAGAGTTCACATTATTATGCTTTAGTGCAATTTGCTACATGGAATCTTCTTCTTAGCGTGTCATTGTTTAAGTAGAGTTTGGGGCCTAACCACTTTACATTCAATTTATCTTTAGGTTTACCTCTTGCTTATATAGATTCCACTAATTGGGTGACCACTTCAAGATGTGATAGGTACCCTTTCTTTATGTTTTGTTTTTCTAACAATTTCACTTCTTTCGATTAGTTCAGCCATATAGACTGTATGGATATTTCAATTAGTCACTCCCACTACTTCATTTCTCTTTTGATGCTCATCCTCATCTTTTCCCTTTGAGGATTAACACTCTAAAGATAGAGGAAATCTATAAAACATTTGTTTAAAGTTTAAGGTACTTATCTCACTTAGTATAAGCCTTTAAACTCCAAGATGGCTTTGTTAATCTTGGGAAAGAACCTCTGGATAGAAGTTTGGTCTGCTGAAATAAACCTGATGGTAGTATTTCACATGGCACAGACTTAGACTTATCCATATTAATATGTCTGAGATTTCTTATAGTTAATGCAGTTACATAACCTGAGTCCCCCATAACTATTACTATTTGACAAGTAGATATTAACCTGTCAGTATGTAAATATCAAATATGAATGCAAGTAGTTCAGAATCGCTCACAAAATCGAAACTAGACTATTTCTTCAAGACTCTTTGCAAACAATGGTTGTTTTTATATGCAACAGAGGATGTATGTGATGATTTTAACAAGCCTTATTGGTAAAACTAGGCTTGATGTGACGACTGCAACAAGCTCCGAAGAAATTAGGCTCAAGCCTCAAAATCTTCAAAACATGATATTTGAATTTCACCAAGGTTGGATGGAACCAGCTGAAGTAGACTGGTGATTGAACTGATTTTAGACCTTTGACACAAACAAAATGCTGGAATTAGTAATAATTGAGGACCATATATTAATCCTCTGAGAATAATATTTTGGATTAATTTTGTTCAGTGTTAGCCAAATTCTTTCTTCATTTTGATATTTTTCTTATTCCTTTGTTTTTGATGCTCAAGGAAGCACAAATTTGGCTTATCAGGCATATATGCACTCTCTCTTTTACACTTTGGAATCTAAATTGATAAGATGGAACAAGTCCTTAAGGAGCTTGCATATGCTAATGATAGTGTGATTCCTCATCATGTTTTGATGTCACTGCTCCTTTTTGCAGATCAAGCAGTTCTTTTGGCCTCATCCCTAGGAAGATTTTAGTGTCAGGTTGACTCCTTAGGTTGGTTTTGTGATATTAGACACCTGGTGCTTAAGTTAGTAAAACTAGGGTGATGGTCTTTAATCCCATTAATGCTGCTACTAACTTGAGGTCAACATATCAATGCCCAAAACACTTGTGAAGTCTAAATTCCAAAGCTCTATCTTACATTGTGGTCTATGTGTAATTTCAATGTCAATGGAGGTTGAATGTGTCAATGTTAAGACCAATACATCGTGGCAATATGTCAATGTATCAAACTTCGTCAAATATGATATCTTAGTCAAGTATACTCAAATTTCAAGGTCATATCAGTGTAGGGTAGATAGGTTCACTGTCTATCTGTACTAATGTCCACAAATTTGATGCACAAATCAATATTTGAGGGTCACATAAGGTAAGTGTTATGGCACTATGTTTTGGTTCATAATTGCAATGAGAGGTTTTGGTTCATTACTTCTCACATGTTATAGCATTTCCAGAACCTAACATGGCACACAATCAAATTTCTGCCTCTCTTTTACGCTGCTTACTATGCCGCTAAAATTAATATAAAATGTGATTAGCACAAATAATATCCAATCAGCACAAGACTACTTAAGGCCAAGAGAAAAGCCTTTAGGTTTGAGTGTGCCTCAAGTGCATAACCTACTAAAGACTATTTTTAAATCTAAACAACAAACTCATCTCACTGATAAGTTCTCTGAACAAAAGCATCCCAAAAATTTCTCCAGCTACCCTGGTAAACCTGTTGATAATTGAGCATGCACCCAGAATGGCCAGCAAAACCAACAAGAATGCAGTCCACACACATACCCTGTGTATAATCAGCAAAGTACTTGTAGTTATTTAATGTGAATGCACACTTATTTTCATAAATATCTACTGTTCTTAATAAAAATACTACAGGAATACATCGTACTGCAGGTATCAAACATTCTACTATTGCAATTTAGAATGAATTTGTAACTTGTTGACACAAGGTGATCAAATTTGAAGTACATACCACCCTGTCCAAGCCAGAAACAACTTTGGGCCTAAGTCTTCTCTATCTTTGGCAAAGTTGTACATGAATGTATACATAAGCACAGTAGGTTCAGCCACCCCAAGAATTAACAAAGGCTGACCTCCGAAAATAGAATGGATGATGCCACATATTGCAGTGGATGACAGTGTTTGAACTGCAGTAAGGATTCAATCTGCAGTGCATTTTGATACTCATTTTTTAATAGCATTTATCAGTAAAGCCTCAAGCAAGAAAAAAATGCAGCTTTTATTAATCCTATTGCTATTTTTTCCCATATTTTCTGTGAAATTATCAACCAATTCCAATGGAAGATTCATCTGAATAACTAAAGTGATTGGCAAATTTAAAGAATGAATTTTTTCAAGGGGTGAATGTTAATATGCCTGCAATGAATGCTTGTTAGTCAATACTATTACATGAAAACTATTCCTTTCATATATTATTAGTTATGCCACAAAGACAACTTGACTCGTATTAGACTTCCTATGGAGGAAATCAACTCTAGATGCAGCAATATGGAGTGCACATATGGTAGATTTCAATGAGGTCTGTTACTTTCACAGACGATCAATAATCTTCAAATCCCTTCCCACAAAAAACTTGTATCTCCTTGCGATATAGATATAGTGAAATGAAGTTTGCCTCTGTCAAAGTGTAGATCAGACCAAGGCCCCTAATTGATATATGGAACTTGAATGTACGTGAAGCTGCAAAAGCCTTTCCAACAACCTCCTAGTAATTTAGAACAAATTTATTTTTCTAAGATATATCTCGAGTCCTTTAGTGGAGTTTATCTCTAATGCCAAAACTTCCTCAAGTTTGCTACCTTTTTTGTTAGAATCATTTTCAAAAGACCAGTTAAAGCATACTGCAATGATTCTCAAAATCATTTCTCTTGTATTTCCAAGAGATATCAAAGAGTCCTTAAGTACAGTTTATCTATAATGCCAAAAGCTCCTAAAGTGTTTCACCATTTTTTTACAATCGTTTTCAAAAGGTCATTTCTTAAAGCATACTACAATGCTTAGAATCATTTTTAAAAGCTAATTGGGTCATAGTATGGAATGTGCACGTCCAATGGGCTATTTAAGCATACTGCAATGCTTTTAGTCATTTTCAAAAGGTAATTGGGTCATAGTATGGAATGTGAGCTTACAATGGGCTATTTATGAATATCTGTGTGCATAACTACCCTTGTAGATAGGTTGGATATCTCTTGAGGACATTTTAACCAATGTCCATCATGGATTTTGGGGCTTTAAAGGGTATTTTAGTGTTCATATTTCTTAATAAGCAGGGTTCAAGGTTTAAAGCCTTCACATTTTGGTATAATGCATTTAAAGTTTTAGGGTCTAAGATTTAAGATGTAGGATGAACTAGCTCAAGGACATTGGATACTGCTACTAACCTGAGGTCAACATATCAATGCCCAAAACACTTGTGAAGTCTAAATGCCAAAGGTCTATCTTACATTGTGGTTTATGTGTAATTTCAATGTCAATGGAGGTTGAATGTGTCAATGTTAAGACCAATACATCGTGGCAATATGTCAATGTATCAAACTTTGTCAAATATGATATCTCAGTCAAGTATACTCAAATTTCAAGGTCATATCAGTGTAGGGTAGATAGGTTCACTGTCTATATGTACTAATGTCCACAAATTTGATGCACAAATCAATATTTTAGGGTCACATAAGGTAAGTGTTATGGCACTATGTTTTGGTTCATAATTGCAATGAGAGGTTTTGGTTCATTGCTTCTCACATGTTATAGCATTTCCAGAACCTAACATGGCACACAATCAAATTTATGCCTCTCTTTTACGCTGCTTACTATGCTGCTAACATTAATATAAAATGTGATTAGCACAAATAATATCCAATCAACATAAATCTCTATTGTGAATAATGTGAATGCATTCACAAATAATGTGAATGCACACTTATTTGCATAAATCTCTATTGTTCTTAATAAAAAAACTACAAAAATACATCGTACATCGTAAGGATGTTAGCACATGACTTAGTGAGGAGACTATTTCCAAGTGTTTAGAGAAAAGCTTGTACTCCTCAAAAACAGAGTATGCTTCTTAGAGTATGGATATTGAAGTCAAATGCAGCATTTTCCAGATATTTATAATATCTGTGGGGAGGACTTTTCTTTGAATGCGGTAACTAATATATGTCCACTTCTTGTCCATAAGTCTTGAAATGCTACCAGCTGGAATTATCAATTTACAATTTCACACCAAGTTACCTTATATTTTTCAAGGCATAATGCAAACATCACTGAAAAAGAGAGTAATCAGTAAGATTATCAAAGAATGAAGCAGGCTTGGACTTTAAAATCTGTTTGTAGATTTATAGGTTTAGTTGGTAGTTTTAAAGTGTAAAATTTTCTCCCTCTTCAGATTCAAAAACATATGGAAACCCTTGCTAATAATGGTAAATCAGAGTATGAAAATGATGGTATGAATTGTTTGTACAAGAAGAGTATTTAGAAAGATATGAGCTGGGCAGTTTAAAGTGCAGTCACAGTTATCACGAGGCCTGCATCAAGCAGTGGTTGCTTTAGAAAAACAAGTGTCCAGTCTACAATATTTCCGTCATTTCATAGCAGGAAAATTCTGGTTTGCTGCATTTTTTTTCTGTTTCTGTTAGGCAAATCTTAGGATCAGTGCTTTGATGAAGCAGCAAGCCCTTCCCTTGATTTTATTTCCTTGGGCTGGTGTTTAAACTTCTAGAAAATCCTGTACATGTAGATATCCTTTGTGCAGCCTGCATTCTCATGACTATTCCTTTGATAATGTTCTTTTGTTTTTCTAGTAAATTATGCTTATAATATTCCTTCTACAGATATGACTAGCGTTAACCATGTGCAGCTTCCCCTTTGTTAGGAGCTTTGTCAAACTATTAACCATATGCAACTTTGTCAGAATGTGGTCCAACACTACCAACTCCCTAATGAACTTGGAATCTTAGGAAATTGTATTGAATATCAATGTGTTTGAAATGGTTATGACACATTGGATTTTCATAGAGCATGATGTAACTTTGATTCTCACAAGAGACAATATTGGGCTTCAACAAGTGATTGGTTGACTCTACAATCAAGTTGCAAATCTAGATAGCTTCATAATAAGAATATGAAACTGCCATATACTTTGCTTCAGTGGAATTGAATGCAATTGTTTCTTGCTTCTTGTTGATTTGATAAAAATGATTTATAAAATGATAATAATGATGTTTAAAATGAGCCTTATGATGGTCTACTTATACACATTGATTGTTCACGAGGTGTTAGGGGTATGTTTATAACATCATTGCCCTTGAAAGCTTTGTCTTGAAAGCACAGCAATTAGAATTTTCTTTAGTTAAGCACATTTTTGTGGTGGAATGAAGTTTATCAGATATCTATTTATACTTTGTAGAGGTTTGAATTTGTTTGTCCTTTGAGTGTTGGTGAGGTTTATTTGTATTTTTTGCATCATAGTCTAAAGTCTTTTGACGTGATTGTTTAACATGAAAGCTTTATGCTTATTGGAAATATATTTGAAATACCTGCATGATCAAGAAACTTTTATGGTTAATTAAATTACTAATTAGGTACTACAAAAAGAGGATGATGCTGAGAGGGCTTGCCTAGGTGACTCTGGGAGCAACCCGGAGGTGGTCATACAAAGCTCTTCTAAGTCACAAATCTGAAGAGAAAAAAATGGTGATGTATATGTGGTTGCTCAACCTGGGCTATATGGAAAATCTTGGCAGAGAGTGTTTACCTTTCCGTGTCTTCTTGAAAGTAGGTTGTCTACTCACAGAATAAGATCACTACATGTAGGTGATGGTTCTATAGTAAGTTCTCAGCCTTATCTTCAGAATGGCTAACATAGAGGATCAGGTTTGAATACAGGATATAATTTGATGAATTTGGAGATTTAGAGTTAAAGAAAATTTTCACATTCCCTAGGTCTAGCCCCATTAGGTCACCTAGGGCAACAATTTCCTAGGAATCTAGCTAGAGGAAAAATTATATCTCCTAGAGGCAGTTGCATTGTTGGGTACCCTCACTCTCCTCAAAACTTGGGCCAATTCCGACGGTGGAATATTCAGATACCTCAAGCCCTAGCTCTAGGATCAAGTTTTGCCTAGGTGGTCCCAAGGATAGAACCTAGTAGGATCAATTTGACCTATCGAAGTAAAAACTCTTGTCTGATCCTTTCCCCTAACCTTTCTAGTATAGGAACATCATTGGTTGCTAAATTCCATCCCCGAACCTGGGCTGGGTCCACTTGGCCCCGTGTGGTCCCATTTGGTGTCAAAGGCCTTTCATCAAGGACCATTTGGGAATCCAAGTTCCCAAAGGATTTTAGGGATTGATAACTTCCTTTATAAGTCTTTTTCTTCTCCCTCAACCCTTCAATCCCCCTCTTCTCTCCCTAGAAGATAAATTCACTTGCTTAGAAGGAAAGCAAGTCCCACTCTTTATTTTATCTTAGAGAAAGGGTTTCGAGGGTCACTTCCCACCTATTCATTGACCAATACTCTACACGTGACTTCCTAAACTACCGAGACTCCACCCATCGGTGAAATTCTGTGAAGAGCACGGAGCCTTAGTTGTGGTGACAATGGGCTAAGCCTCCATCGTTTCCCTTGTCCTAGCAATTGCCCTCTTAGGAACACCTTTTAGGTCCACTACTAGTTTGAGTGGTAAAAAGTTGTTCACAATTCCATTTGTGAACAAATCTTTCGTATGCCCACTTTTGCCATATTACAGCTCCAAGATGAGAAGTCCATGGCTATGGAGGCTGCCCTTCTTCTCTTTGAATCAATCCTCTACAATATAGTGAACTAGGGCTAGTTGGTTAGCCCACTTGACTATTACTTTAGTCCTTGAAAGTCTGCACATCTTTAGGCCCTATACACCTACGCTTCTACCAATTTTGTTGTACTTCACCAGAACAAGAGTCAGGGCTCTTCTTTGACAGTAATCTAACAACCCTCCAACTGTACTTGGACTACCATCAATCTGCCCAACCACAATCAATTCTTTTTACTGATCTAGGGCCCCACAATATTATCTTCATCTAGGGCTCTTCAAATCTGCCACCTAACAAGGGTTTGAGTCCTCTCAAGATCATTGTTCTTGTGTATCGACAATTTGATCTTTGTTGTCCAATATACGAACAGATATGAATTAATCCTCTTATTATACTTCTAACAATCTGTAGATGACTGAACTGGGGTCACAAATCAGCCACTAACAGTCCATTTACTAATTTTTTATAGGTTTCTTCAGATATTTGTCTAAAAATCTATGGAAAGTCCACCAAAATCAACTCCTCTGCATGTCAATCCATTCTCCATATGGCACATTTCTTCTGCATGCTCAATCTTCTGCTCAGGTTCCACCCTCCTTTGGATCTATTGTCTCCACACATACTGAATCTGCAAACCATCTTCTAGATCTGTGGTCTTTATTTCAGAAATAAACCTCGCTCTAAGGGTCACAACCTGTCTTCTTCTACGCAAATTTGTCACAATCTTAAGGGCATACCTTATGAACTAAACATGCTAGGAAACTGTCCTAACTAGGGCATTATACTTATGTACTTCTAATTGTTGTAGAACAAACCCTATCCACACATAGAAAAAACACGACTCTTGCCTCCATAAGAGACTCGACCTAGCTCATATGGATCCATAGATTATGGGCATTTCTTTGACTGAATCTTGACATGAACTTCAGATCTCAATGTCAACCCTCAAACTAGGGTTAAATCAGTCAATATTACACCTGTGTCGACTTCTGTTATGGCTCTAAATTACAGTGCAAGCCCTCCTCCATTTCTGTTGGTCTTTATCATAGACCTTGCGGCCTACTAACCACCACAAGGAAAGATGGTATCAACCCTCTCTTCTATTTCATGTAGAAAATCTAACCAACGGGATTCAATCTAATCTTGTAATGTACTAAAACAAGATATTGAATCCTTCCTACAATTTGTGGAAACAACACACGATCACACAATCACATATAAGTAAGAGAAACAAGTTATCAATCGCACAACACAGGATGTATCTGGGGAAGCAACTGCTCAAAACCCTCTATTTCTATTTTTTATTAAGTCAAGGAATCATGAAACAATACAATGCTTAATCTCTCTTGAGATTCTCAAACACTCTGCCAATTGTCTCCTGCTGATCTAGGAAAAATCGGTCTAATACTTAACCAATTCTCAGCCTGCCTTGCTCACGCAATTCCTATGGAATTATCTCCATATTAATTAGGAAAATCAACCTTCCTTGATTGCACAATCCATCATGGCATCCCAATGACTTTATAATTTCACATGGGAAATTTTCTATAAATACAATTGATAGTTATGTTCCTCTGAACTGTGTTACAATAAGGATGAAGGGTCTTTTTTATTATTTAAAAATAAGATAAAATCCTAAACAATCAAAACCCTAACCTGAGGAGATGTAACACCAAGATTTTATGGGCCCCGTTGGGGTTAGTTGGGCAGCCAACTTTCCGGGGTCGTAACTTGGTCATATGATCTTCGTTTGACGCACATGATACCTTGTTAGAAAGATCTCTTCGAGGACTACAAATGCTAATGCGATTTCTGTGAAATCGCTAAACATTTCTTGCCCAAAAAACGTCGTTTGGGGCCTCAAAATGGCTCCGGAAGTTTAGGACCTGAAAAGCTGACAAAAAAAGTAAACTGTGCTATAATTAAGGAAAATGAAAAAATGAAAGAGACAATGGCGAGGGCCCAAGTGGAATAGGCGGGTGGCTACCAATATCCACCTTGATCACCTTAAATCGAATTTCTTGAGCTAATTCAATCATCATGACTTAGTTAACTGACACAAGTTGTTATGAGACGAAATTACAATTTATTGTCCAATTTATTTAAGGGAAAAATAAATTAGACGCCTCACATTCCTCACTCCTGGTACATCAAAATTCCTCACTAGTGTGGGTGCATTTTTTTTGTCCTTTCTAGTTTCCAATTTCACTATTTCTTGTTGCAAATTTCAATACTCCCTCTCAACAAGAAAGGAATTCAATCTATCTCCATTCGGTACTTTTGGAATGTTCTGCATGCTACACGTCTCTAGTGTTGTTTGCACCTACAAGTCCTAAAACTGAATAGCCTCCGAACAACTTACTGAGTATAATGCATCTGTCATCAGAATCTTCTGACTGCTGCTAGCTACTGCATCTGTCTAGTACTGGATTCTCTGCGCTGCTGCTGACATCTGCATCCGTGCCCTTTGAAATATTGCTAACTCTAATTTGTGATCCAGTATTTGACATATGACTCTGATTTCTGTCTTGCTGACATCTGACTACATCAATTTAACTGATCCTTCCTACTACTATTGTACTGTGGCTCCTCGTAGCCAGGTTTGATCCATGAGATCACACGCCATCTCAATGGACCTTGCCCAAATTTCTTATCTTGGGATTATGTCTACACATCACCCCACCAGCTTACACCTCCAGGTATGGCTGCTCCCTCTTCCCATATGGCTCGAAATTTCCCCCTCATGGAGGTCTCTACTTGAGTGGATGCTTCCACTCAGTCTCCTCTCTGCTTCTCCAATTGTGGCAACTACTCCACAACCTTCTGAGACCGCTTCTCATGAAGATTCATGTTAAGAGGTATTTATGCTCCTTTTAAACCACCAAGTCTCTAACTTCTGCCTTTCTCCTCAAAGCTTTGCATGCATCTGGTACCTCAATTACATATAGGTTCTTGACTCGCGCACAGTGTAATTGTCCCGACGTTACAAAAAGTTTCTAAAAAAGAGTTGATTTTAAATCGATGATATCTCCCTCATCCAAGCTCCGATTCGACCGATTTTTTTTTTCTATTTCGGTAGATTTTCGCAAGGAATCCAAATAGCCTATTTGTTTTTGAAAATTTTACACCAAAATATTCAAATATTCTATGCAAACTCGCCACCCAAAAAATTTCTGCTCTAATACCATGTAGAAAATCTAACCAACAAGATTCAATCTAATCTTGTAATCTACTAAAACAAGATATTGAATCCTTCCTACAATTTGCGGAAACAAAACACGATCGCACAATCACATATAAGTAAGAGAAATAAATTATCAATCGCACAACAACATGATGTATTTGGGGAAAGAAACTGCTCAAAGGCCCTCTATCTCTATTGTGTATTAAGTCAAGGAATCATTAAACAAAACATTAATGCTTAATCTCTCATGAGATTCTCCGACACTCTGTCAATTGTCTCCCATTGATCTAGGCAAACTCGGTCTAGTACTTAGCCAATTCTGATCCTTACTTCAGCCTGCCTTGCTCATACAATCCTAGCTAGGGAATTAACTACTTATTAATTAGGAAAATCAATCTTCCTTGATTGCACAATCCATTATGGAATCCCAATGACTTTATAATTTCACATGGGAAATTTTCTCTAAATACAACTGATAGTTATGTTCCCTTTAACCTCTGTCTCAACTGGGTATTCCTCGAAAATGACATGCATACAACTATTAATAGCGAATTATCAGTTATATGATTGATCACTCATTGTGAATTAAATCTAATTTAATTCACTGGACCTCTCGCTAGCTCATAACTTAGTTAGAACCAGTTAAAATGATTTTAACGCATTTAATTGAGTTAATTACACTTGCACCCCACTAATGCATCAATTTCAACTGGACCCAAAAAATATTAGAATCCCTCTATATGCCTCATCTTAGACCCTCAAGTACTTGAATTTCTTGAGCTAACTCGGTCATCATGACATAATTAACTAACATAAGTTGTTATGAGATGAAATTACAATTTATTGTCCAATTTATTTAAGGGAAAAATAAATTAGACACCCCACATTCCTCACTCCTTGTGCATCAAAATTCCTCACCAGTGTGGGTGCATTTTTTTTTGTCCTTTCTGGTTTCCAATCTCACTATTTCTTGTTGCAAATTTCAACATTTCAGAATTTGATGCGGCCTTCACACAAAGACACCATTGAAATCACATGCCCAGATTCTCATGAGAAACCTCTCTTAAGCTCGATCTGCCAGAAGAGAAACAACAATATGCCATCCTACTTCCTAGCGCAAACCGGCCCTTAAGGTATGTAACATTCTTCTGAACACTCACATGATGATCTTGCTCTTGGAGGATGATCATGACCTCCCTTTAGCAACCCTTACTCGCCCTCGTACTCGACCTACTTTAGGACTACATCTCTCTTCACCCCCTTGATGTGCCAGATAATGGGAATACATGTCAAACATGCTAATATGTGCTAAGTGATAAGGCATGCCAAGATGTGCAAGGGTGTGTCAATGCATGTCAGGGAATTTCAAGACAACAAAAGGGAGAAAAAAGTTAAACTACAAGGAAATGAACACATAAGAGGGTTAATAATTCATCAATTTACCTTTTCCAAGAGGGGCATGCTAGGCACACCAACACTAGGCAACAATAGGTGCCAAGTGCAAAGTCTTAGTGCATTCTAAGTGCCAAGTATTCCTTTGTTGTTTCTCATCTACTTTCCAACAACTGATAATCACAAATAAATTTAATATTAAACCATGCCAAATCATACCAAGGCATCTCAACGTATTCCACACATGCTAAGACTTTCCAAGCACCAACACGTGCCAAGCACCAATATGTGTCAGGAACTAGTGTTATGCATGTTATGAAGTGGAAGGGAATGTTGAAGAGTGCTAAAGTGTGCTAGAGAGTGATAATGCATGTTCATGAGTGTTAAGTATTACTAGGAAAAAACATTAAGGGAGCACTAAGTAAAAATTCATGAAAGTTAATGAATATGAGGAACGTGCGCCAGAGACTAGTGTTAATGAGTGTTAGTTGTCATGCCAAGGAGGGACTAACAAGGTATGCTAAGCATTGGTAAGGCATGCTAGGGAATATCAAGTCATGTCAAGAATTCCCAAAGTGTGCTTGGGAGTTCCAGGGTGTGCTAATTATATCATGTGCCAATTAATAGTGCCAAGATATGCCAATACATGCTAGGTGCTAAGGATATTGTGGCGCAGGGTGCCAGGGTATGTCAATATGTGTCGAGGCAACAAAAGGAAGAACCAATATTAAGAGGGTTAATAAGTCAGGACTTTATCTTTTTGAAAAGGGGCATGCTAGGCACACTAATAATAGGTCCCAATACATGCCAAGTGGCATTGTGTGCCAAGTGCTAATGTATGTCAATGCATTCAACCAAGGTGTTCCAGGGCATGCTGGGGACTGTATGCAGCATGCCAACACATGTTAGCAGAGTACGATGTTGTGCTAGCGCATGTCACCATGTGCTTGGGCGTAAGTGTCATCACAAGATGTTCTAGGTACAAAGATGTTCCAATACATGTGGGGTGCTAAGAAATGTTAGTGTGTGCCAAAGCATTAATTTAAGGCATGCCCAGATTGGTGAGGATCGTTAGGTCTTTCTCATTAACAGAATTGTCAAAACTTGATTATGTATTAAATAATATATTTCCTACACACAATAGTGGAACTTTATCTAAAGGGAATTTTCTAGATAATAAACTTAATATATATGAATCATCTGTTGACTCATAGGAAATCTCTATTTGACTAGTTATTACTTGAGGGAAATGATACACACTAATTACTTCTAAAAAATTCATTGACCCTAACCACTATGGCTTTGGACATATTATAAAAAATACTCCACAATAATGGTATTAAATCGTTAACTTTTGACAAAAAAATATAATAACAGGCACATAGCATCATCAAAAACTCATTCGAATGATCAATGATGACGACCATTTTTTGACCGTCACCAAAAGTAACAAAACGAGCATTGGTGAGGGTCATTAAAACTCCATCACTAGAAGTGTCACCAAAGAGAGAATTAGTGATGGGCCTTTAACGACCCTCACCAAAGTGTCATTCAAAATGTCTTTGGTGACAGACCATAAAGGACCATCACTATATACACTTACAGTGACAGTTTTTTAATGATCAATGATGACGGACATTTTTGACCGTCACCAAAAGTAACAAAAAGAGCATTGGTGAGGGTCATTAAAAGTTCGTCACTAGAAGTGTCACCAAAGAGAGAATTAGTGACGGGCCTTTAACAACCCTCACCAAAAGTGTCATTGAAAATGTCTTTGGTGATGGACCATAAAGGACCATCACTATATACACTTACAGTGACGGTTTTTTAATGACCGTCACCATATGTGACATTGGTGACGGACCTTAAAGGTCCGTCACAAGCATGACCCTCACCAATGTGCTTTTTCTATCCATGTGAAATTTCATCAAACATGTCACAAATATGTAATTTACAAGTTTAAATAAAAAAAATATGGCCATAGGGGTCTCATACTTATCTGAGAATCACTAACAAGCATTGTTTTCTCATCACATTAACTACATTACGATCTATTTGGGCATAGATACATTTTTTATTCATTTACAAATCAAAACATGATGAGAGGCTTATATCATCACTATCATAAAACACATTCATAACCGACATATAAACAAAATAAAGGAAAATCATATAAAAACCATATAGAATGCATAATAACAAACATATTTACCCATCAATACAAGAAGAAAAGAGCTCTTATTTCCATAAGAAAAATGCAACCAAGTCTAGTAATTCCACGTACCACCTAACCATAGACAAGGCTGAGCCAAATATCTCTTCTGCCAATCTCCCCCATGCATTATTCCAAGTATGAATGTGGGATTTGATAAAACTTATCAATAAAAAAAAAAACTAGGGATTCCAGAGGACAAACCACCTGAACCCTTAACCATTGATTCCACCTCACGAAAGGACATAACAACCATTAATGGATTGGTCTCCACTCATGCTATTTAGGGCTCTAGAGCATTTCTTCCAACCAGGGCTTCCAGGACTAGTAACACAACCCACAAATGTCACTGGGATTCTAGAGTGTTTGTCTAAACAAGGCTTCCAGGACCAATAACTCAACCCAGCAAGGGTTTCTAGATCATTTTTCCAACCATAGCTTTGAGGTATCAGAACTCAACCCAAGCTCTTATAGGGCTTCTGGAGTGTTTGTACAAACAAGGCTTCCATGAACTAATAACTCAAATCCAGAACCAGAATAACATGAGAACCAACCAGAAAAACAAACAATGAAATGAAACCACAATACCATGCCTATCTAGGAAATTTAAAGGCTAGGAAAAATCCATTTTCAGTCCAAGAAATTGTCCATGCTAATGACATATCATGACCAAGAAACCACGTGCATATGACATGCATGACAAAACTAGTCAGGAAAACATACATGCAACTTGGTATCCACAAACAAAATATGTTGTAGTTGATGATCCTGATGTTGTTTCGCACTTTCATGCTCTTCCTTTTCCTTTTCACTCCAAATCTAGAAGTATGCCACACTCTCCAAGAGAGCTCCAAGAAACTCTAAGTATCCAGGAGTATGAGAAATAGACAGAATAATGAGAGCTCCAAAAGTGCACTGACAAAAAGACCATCAACTGATCATGTTGAAGTTCAACAAAAATTTTTAGCACCTACACTACTGTGGGACCAGGAGGTCCAAGTAGCACCTACACTACTGTGGGATCACAGGACTTAGAAACACCTACACTGGTGTGGGCTAAATTTGGTGCATGTCTATTTTAGGTATCCCTTAATTAATATGGACAATAAAATGTAATCTAATCTCAAAATAACTTGTAATAGTTCACTGAGTGTGATAAAATCATCTAACTCATGAATTTCGAGTGGAGGGTAGTTGGTCAGGCATGTAGAGTAATTCTAGTTGTAACAGATTTTGAAGTGTAGTGGTGCATTAGTTAATGAAGGTTGTAATTAGTTTAACTCAGTTGTGCTAGTTGTAACTGTTTGATACACTAGTGAGAGATTAAGTGAATTAAATATTATTTAATTAAAAATCAGTGATCTCACATGCAATTGAGGATTTACTATTATTAGCTGCATGCATGTCAGTTCCAGTGGAGACCCAGTTGAGATCTAGGTGAAAGGGATTTTTTAGTATAAATTGTAGGATTATTGGATTGCACCCATGCAACCAAACACCAATTGGATTTCCTATGATATTTGTGCACTAAAGGAAGGCAAAAAGTCCTATGGAATAGGGATTGCATTCCACATGAATTGTGCGAGAAAGGTAGGTTTTCAGGAGGAATAAAATTAACCAAGTATTGGTCTATTTTATCTAGGATAGTGTGAGACAGTTAGCTGAGTACATGAGGGCTCTTGTGAGAAGAGTTTTATGTAATTGTTTCATGTATCCATGTTGAATATAAAATATAAGATAGTGGGGTTTCGAGCAGCAATATTTCCCCAGGAAATTATCAGTTTTTTGGTTTGATGGATTCTTCTTTTCTTCATGTGATTGGCGATTGTGTTTTTAATTCTGCAATTAATTTGTAGTAGTGATTCAGTATATATCTTTAGCACATTGTTAGATCAGATTTAATCCATAATATACATGCTTGCTGTATAATTTCTACATAGTTTCAGAGCACAGGAAATCACAATAATGAAGGAGGATTTGATTTGGTGACTGAATAGAATTTGAATTTGCAGAAAGAATTTCTTAGTGCTACAACTGATTCAGGATCGAAATGGATTTCAATGGCTTGAGATTGGAGTATGAACTCAAGGGAAGCTCTAACTATATTTCTTGGAAGGATAGGATGGAAGTAGTACTCAAAGACAATGACTTGAAGGAATTCATTGATAATGATGTTCCTAAACCCGATGTGGCAGATGCTGCAAATCTTGATTCATGGTAAAAGAAAGTGGAAAAGGCGAGGAGGATCCTACTATAGGGAGTACGAGACCAAATTTTCTCAAGTATTCATGGAAAAGAGACACCATATGATATGTGGAAAGATTTGATGGATCTATTTCAGAGCAGTAGTGACCATAGGAAATTGGCACTGAAATATAAACTCGGGAAGATCAAGATGGAGAAAGGTGACTCCATGCAAAAATATTTAAAAAAGTTTGCCCAATTTCGAGATGACTTCGGGAGAATTGGAATAACTATCGCTAATTATGATTTGGTGAGTTTATCTCTCCTAGGACTTCCCAAGAGTTGGAATAGTTATCAAGACTCTATCAATGGAAGGGAAAAGCTACCATATTGGGAATGACTGTGGTCGAATTTGGTGTAGGAGGAGTTTAGATGGAATACGAGATATGGATATTCATCTAAGAATGTAGATGAAGAATATTGTGGTTTGGATGCCAGGGTGAAGCAAAGGAGGGGAGGAAATTTCACTCCAAATCCGATTCCAAAGATGGCAAGAAGCGTGACATGTCAAAGTTGAAGTGTTTTCATTGTCACGAGCATGGGCATTATGCTACTAACTGTGCAAAAAATAAGAAGAACAAGAAGGCTTTAGGATCTGCAGTTGGTGAGGTCGCAATTTGAGCTTAAATTCTCATTGATCACATGCATGGTGTCAAGTGAATTGGGATCTATGTGGTATTTGGATAGTGGTGCATCCTTTCACATGACGGGAGACAAGGAACTTTTCAGTAGCTTGGAGGAGAAGGATCTCCATATGCATATCGAAAGGGGTGATGGCAGGCAGTATAGTGCTACTGGGATTGGTACCATTACCTTCCAGAGATAGTCAGGTAAACCCTTTAAATTAAAATATGTAATGCATGTACCATGTTTGAAGAAAAATTTAGTCGCAGTTGCAATGTTGGAGGATAGAGGCTAAGATGTTGTTTTTAGTGAAGAAAAATCTTTCCTACAACTCAAAATAACATGAAACTCCAAGAATATTGGGATTCAAGTTAAGAATCTCTACAAGCTAGATGTAGATGGTTGTGCAACATTGATGGGCAAGGAAGAAAAAGTGGTGAGCCAGGATGAGGGTGAGTTATGGTACAAGATATTGGGCCATCTTCACCACGGAGCCTTGAAAGTCATGCAACAGATTTCTATAGGTATTCCTAAGGGTACACTTTCATATTCAGACACATACAAGGTATGTAATATGGGAAAATATGTATAGGCCACCTTTAATGATAAGGAGAATTGAGACTTGGAGATCCTTGAGAGAGTTCACACAAACGTGTGTGGACCATTCTATGTTGCTTCGATAGAAAAACATAAGTACTATGTGACATTTTTTTATGACTTTTCTCGTAAGTGTTGGATCTACTTCATGCAGTAGAAAGATGAGACATTCTCAAAGTTTCTTGAGTTTAAATCACTGGTGGATAAAGACATATGGAAGCAAGTGAAGGCTCTTAGGAGCGATAATGGTGGTGAGCACATCTCTACCGAATTCAAGAACTTCTACAGCAAAGAAGGAATTCAAAGAGAAATGATAGCGCCTCATAACCCACAACAGAATGGGGTCACTGAAAGAAATAACATAACAATTGTAGCTGCAACAAGAGCAATGTTGCATGATTAAGGCGTATCAATGCATTTATGGGCGAAAGCATGAAACACAATGGTATTTGTGTAGAACCGTTGTCCTCGTAGGATACTTGGCATGAGCACACCAAAAGAGGCTTTCACTGGTAAGAAACTTGATGTTTCACATTTTAAGATTTTTTGCTCATATGTTTATGTGCATGTGACTAAAGACGCCAGGAACAAGCTGGAACCAATAGCTAAGATTGGGATTTTTGTGGGGTACATTGAAACTACCCAAATAACAAAATGATTACTGCGCGACAGGATATAAATTTTGATGAGGAGAAATCCATGCGATTTTCCCTTAAGAGGGAGTTGGATTTGCATGTAGAGGAGGAACTTTTGGTTCCCAAGAATGAGCCTAAAGATGTGGAGCAGAAACATGCGGAGGATCATGGAGTGGCAGAAAACACTCATGTAGAGCCATCCATCAAAAATGGTAGAAGGCACACCACGAAAATAGATAGATTGAGACTTGAAGTTGCATAGAATGTAGGAGTCCCTACTTCACATTGTAGATAGAGATGGTCTCTAGAAAGGTTTACTGGATACATGGCTCTTATGAGAAAATGTATTGTGATTGAACCATATTCCTTTCAGGAGGTAGTGCAAAAACCAATTTGGGTTGATGCAATGGTGAAGGAGTATGACTCTATTATCAAGAAAAGTGCATGGTATATTTTCCCAATACTGGTCGGGAAATTAGTGGTTGGATCTAGATGGATCTACAAGGAAAATCAAGCTGCTGATGGGACTGTGGAGAAATACAAGGCTATATTTTTGGCTCGGGGATTTTCACAGATTGATGAGATTGATTATGATGAGAGTTTTGCACTATTTGTAAGGAAATCTTCCATTAGATCCATCCTTTTACTCTAAGCGCAGATGGGGTGGCGCATTCATCAAATGGATGTGAAAATTGTGTTTCACAATAGAGTCATTTAGGAAGAAGTGTAGATAGAGTAGCCAAAAGGTTTCGAAATATTCGACAATGAGTCACATGTGTGTCGACTCAAGAGAGAACTGTATGGGCTGAAGCAAGCACCTCATTCTTGGTACATTCGAATAGATAGCTATTTCACTGGTCTGGGTTTCACCAAAAGTGAAGTTGATGCAAACTTGTACCAGATTGTGGTTGAGGGTAAGATATTGATTATTGTTCTTTATGTTGATGATGTAATTTTGACTAGTGATGAGGAGTTGATATACTCATGCAAGGAGGATATTTCAAGGGAGTTCGAAATGAAGGACATGGGACTCCATTATTTCCTTGGTTTGGAAATATGGCAGCAGGGGTGAACTTTTTGTTTCTCAAGGAAATTATGCCAAAGCGATATTGGGTAAGTTTCACATGGAGATCTGCAAACCCATGGACACTCCTCTTCCAGGAAATTGGAGGAAAGAGGATGCTACTTCTGGAGAGGTAGTGGATGCTACTGTCTATCGACAAATAGTTGGTTCACTGATGTATCTAGTGAACACCAAACCATACATTTTCTATGCAATTAACCAACTGAGTCGGGCTATGGTTAAGACTGCCAATTTATTTTGGAAGGCGGGGAAGAATGTATTGAGATACCTGAGGGGCACATCAGAGTATGTATTATGGTACAAATGGATAGAGGGAGTGAAGCTTCAAGGCATCATGGATGTAGATTTGGCAGGCAATCCATCAGATAGAAAGAACACATGAGGAGGGATCTTGAGCATAGGATCGAAAAAAATTTCTTGGTACAACAAGAAGTAGCAATCTGTGGCACTCAGTTCAGTAGTAGAAGAGTACATGGCAGCAAGCCAAGATGCATTTAAGGCTATCTAAATGAGAAATATCTTGGTTCGTTTGTTTGGTTCTTAGATGAATCTGATAGTGATACATTATGATAATCGGAGTTGCATTAATAATATGTTTCATGATAGTTCCAATCACATAGATATTTGGTACCACCATCTCATATATTGTGTGTATAGGCCAATAATGTTACTTCAATACATTACCATAGAATATCATGATGCAGATATTATGACGAAGGTGCTCACCAAGAGAAAATTCGAATACCATAGAGGCACGATCGGGGTGAAGAATAATCGCTTTCTTTTTGAGAGGGAGTGTTGAAGTTCAACAAGATATTTCAACACCTACACTAGTGTGGGACCAGGAGGTTCAAGCAGCACCTACACTTGGGACCACAGGTCTTAGAAGCACCTAAATTGGTGTGGGTTAAATTTGGTGCATGTCTATTTTAGTTATCCCTTAATTAAGATGGACAATAAAATGTAATATAACCTCAAAATAACTTATAATATTTAAGTGAGTGTGATAAACTCATTTAAATCATAATTTTAAAGTTGAGGGTAGTTGGTGAGGCATGCAAAGTAATTCTAGTTGTAATCAGTTTAACTCAGTTAACTGAGTTAAACTCAGTTGTGCTAGTTTTCACTGTTTGATACACTAGTGAGAGATCAAGTGAATTAAATATTATTTAATTCACAATCAATGATCTCACACACAATTGAGGATTTACTATTATTAGCTTCATGCATGTCAGTTCCAGTGGAGACCCGGTTGAGACCTAGGTGAAGGGGAAGTTGACTATCAATTGTAGATTTATCGGGTTGCATCCATGCAACCAAACACCCATTGGATTTCACATGATCCTTACGCAATCAAGGAAGGCCAAAATTCCTATGGAATATAGATTGCATTCCACATCAATTGCGCAAGAAAGGCAGGCTTTCAGGAGGTAGAAAATTAACTAAATATTGCTCAGTTTTATCAATGACAATGTGACACAATTAGTTGAGTACAAGAGGGCTATTGTGAGAATATTTGTATGTGATTGTTTCATGTATCCATGCCGAATATAGAATAGAATATAGTGGTATTTTGAGCAGCAAGCTTTCCCGAGAAATTATCTGTGTTGTGGTTTAATTGATTCTTCTTTTCTTCATGTGATTGGCGATTGTGTTTTTAATTCTGTAATTGATTTGTAGAAGTGATTCAATATCTAGCTTTAGCACATTGTTAGATCAGATTGAATCCATGATATACATGCTTGCTATATAATTTCTACAGATTCTTAGAAGCCTTTTTATTAATAAGGTGTCTATTTTCTTCATTTTCCATTATTTTCCTTCATTTTACTCCTCACGTGCAATCTGTGACCTTTCACCTCCCTTTTCTCCTATTTTCCATTATTTTCATAAATAAATGCCAATAATTGCCACTTTTCCTTTCCAAATCCTTAGTCATTTCCTTTTCCAATTTCCATAGCCATAATAAACCATATGAACACCCTCACTAGGATTTGCTTCCCAACATTCATCTTGGAATAGTGTCCCATGACCTTGGTGTTATTATTTTTCCTTTATTAACTTTTATTACATGGAATTTTCATCAGGGTTGTTATAGAACCCTCCCCCTTGGGGGAACACCGTCGTTAGTGTCCAACAACACCTACAACCAATAATAATTTTGTAAGTAAAACATACTGCCCATGGAGCTTTATAACTTAGCTCGATGCAGTATTTACAATGATCACCCTGCTTAGAAGTAAACGAACATGACAAACATAATAACTTAATGACTTCGAACCCATACCGCTTATTGGAGGTTTATAACATATCTCATGTTGGTATTTACATCCATATACATATGTACATACACGAAACATCATACCAACATACACCAAAACTTATACCAAAACTCATTCCAAAATGTTCGCTCAACTAATGAATAAGGAAGGATACATAGCCTGCATTTGATGTGCCATATCCCATGTAGTTTCATCAGGCCCAAAGTTCTTCCATTTCAATTTTATCTTCTCAATTGCTTGGTTTTGGAACATGAGTGTCTTTCGTTGGAAAATTCATTGAGGTTCTAGTTTTAATTCTCGTTCTGGATCCACTTGCAATAGATACAAATCAATCACATTATGAACACCTTTAACATAATTCTTAAGCAATGAAACATGGAAAACATCATGGAATTTCACATGCATCCTCAAAATTTCCTCTAATATCCTGTTGACCCTCTCTGTCTGTCCATATGTTTGTGAATGATAAGCTATACTAAAAGCCAAATTTGGGCCCAAACATGCAAACAACTCCTTCCAAAATTTGGAAGTGAATGTCACATCCCTGTGTGACATAATCTTTTGTGGAACACCATGCAATCTAACTACATCCCTGATAAAGACTTGTGATACATCATTCGCTGAGTATGTAGACTTCACTGGAATGAAGTGTGATACCTTCGTCAACCTGTCCACTCTGGAATCAGAATCAGCTATAGTATTCCACCTGGATGTTTACACTTTGCCATGACCTTTTTGAAATCAAAAAACCTAGCCACAAAATTTATTATGTCTCTCTTGAAATTCGAAGAATAGTAAAAATTATTTATTGCAGTCCATGTCTTCTAATAGCCTGGGCGATATTAATATAGTTTCCAAGGAAACTCCCTCAAGATCACCTTATTGAGCTCACTACTATATGACACATATATCCTTTCTCTAAACATGACCAAGTCATATGTTGTGATATGATGATTCAAATCTTGTGCTCCTATACATGTACATGTACCTATACCTGTACCTTTATTCTGCAACAATATGTGCCTAAGCTCCATATACTTGACATCCTGTTCACATGCCTACAAGATCCTATCTTGTAGATCAATCTCATAGAAACTCATAGATGCAATATGATTTACTTGTATACACCTTCTAAGAGCATATGAAACCATGTTATCTTTACCTTTAATATACTTGATCTAAAGTTAAAACTCACTCATCATGGCCAACAATATATATTTCCTGGAATTTAGATTCGGCTAGTAAAACGAATATCTCAACCCACTATGATCACTCATCAGTATAAATCTCCCACCAAGAAGATAATGCTTCCACTTCTTCAATGCATGTATGATTGTTTCCAACTTAAGAGTATGTTTCAGATAGTTCTTCTCAGGCTCATTTATTTTCTGTGACTCATAACATACCACTTGTCCTTCCTTCATAAGGACTCCCCCAAGCCCTCTCTTGCAATAATTTGTAAATAATAGAAACTCCTTGTTCGAATCTGCGATATCTAACACTAGAGCATGTGTCAACAACTGCTTCAACTGCTCAAAATTGGTTTCACACTCCTCTTTCCATTCAAACTTCTTACCTTTCCAAAGTAATGATGTGATAGGATAAGTAATCTACAAGAAGTTCTTGATGAACCTCCTGTAATAACCTGCTAACCCCATGAAGTACCTTACCTCGTCCACATTCCTAGGAGTTTCCCACTCCATGATAGCTTTTACCTTCTCTGGGTCTACTGTTATTCCTTCCTTGGAAACCTCCTGTCCCAAGTAATGTACCTATGTCTGAAAGAAACTGCACTTATTGATCTTTGCATACAACTGATGTTCTCTAAACAATATCAATATTGATTCTAATTGTTCGATATGCTCTTCTTCATTTTTAGAATATACCAATATATCATCAATGAATACAATAAAAAACCTATCCAGATAAGGGCACAACACACTATTCATTAATCACATAAAGGTAGTTGGAGCATTAGTCAAACCAAATGGAACTACAAAAAACTCATAATGTCCATACCTGGTGAGGAAAGTTTCCTTATGAATGTCATCTTCTTTAATGTGTACTTGATAATATCCCAATCTCATATTAATCTCCGAGAACATGGCTGATCCCTTCAACTGATTGAACAAGTCATCAATCCTCGTCAATGGATACCTGTTCTTGATGTTAATTTTTTTCAAATTCATGTAATCAATGAATATCTTGAGAGAATCATATTTATTCTTGATAAACAATACTAGTGCACCCCATGGTGATACACTTGGCCTAACGTATCAAGTGTCCAACATTTCCTTCAACTGTAACTTCAACTCTACCAATTCTAGTGTGCTCATCATGTATGGTGCTTAAGATTATGTTGCCCTTGGTATCAACTCAATAGAAACTTCTACTTCCATCTGAGGAGGAAACTCTGAAATATCTGTGGGAAATACATCCTAAAACTATTGTAGAAATCCGTACCTTCTCAAAACATATGCATCCTCAACTTACTTACCTTTGTCACTAGAAATACAAATTGAAAATAACACACACCCTTTCCTGCAACTACGCTTTTCCTGCATAGCTATAACAATCCTAACTGATGCCACTTTATTCTTACCCTGCAAGACTCTTTCTTCCTCTTTGTAATCCAAACACTCAATAGCCTTACCATAAAAATCCACCTTAGTCCTATGAACATATATCCAATCTATACCTAAAATCATATTATATGATCTGAATGGAAAGACATTAATATGTGTAAAGGTATGTGTACCATTCAAGTCAAATGCACATGCTCTTATCCAATGATGAACTCTCTTCTTGGTACCTATAGCCAACTACACTAACCAAGACTTTGCATTCTCTTATTTATTCAAACCACACTTTTACACCAAGTTAGGATTAACATAACTATAATTAGATCCAAGTTTAATAAAAATAGAAAGAACTTGATCACAAAGCTTCCTATCCATCTCAATAATAGACGCTTGGTGAACCTCCCAGCTGTTATCTAGTTCCACATAGATTCTAGGAATATTTTTTCCAACATCTCCCATTGTATGTGCCTCCTGTGCACTATAGATCTGCGGTCTACCACAGTAATTTTATGGAAAATCTCCACAAGCCCAACATTGTAAAGGCTTCGAGTCTTCATTCTTGTTCTGCTCCTTAGATTGAAGTCCCTATCCTTTGCCAAATGTATTGAACTTCTTAGGTGGTGCAACATTATCTTTGCTACATGTATCCTAAGGTATTTCTTGCTTCTTTTCCCATTTTCCTTTATTCTTATCATTACCCTTCCAATCCTACTTAGTCTCAAATCTACTCTTTGATTTATTGTTATCATTACCCTTTAATATTCTTATAAGGCATTATATATATATATATATATATATATATATATATATATATATATATATATATATATATATATATATATATATATATATATATATAAGGCTTTTACTGCACCAATAAATAATTTTAAAGTTTATTCATAACATTGGAAGCATATCATAATCAAGGAGTTGATCAAATTTTTTTTTAATAATTTTCTAGATCTTTAAGAAAAGAGTCCTACATTCAATAAGTGTTTACGTAGTTAAAGCTTAAAGTTTGGCTTACCCTTATACTTTCACATCCTTTCAGAATTGATCTTTTGATCTCAACACTACTTATTAATGGAAACACCTCATAATAAACTTAATTATTTAACTTTGTTCTAACATCCTTGGAAAATTTTGAAAACGTCTTGATCTCAAGACTAATCATTAAGAAGAACACTTAGTAATAAACACTATTATTTAACTTTGTACTATTAAAAAATATTAAAGATATTAGAAGTCTTATTATTCCTCTGTAAACAAAATTAAACATAAAAAACTAATAACATTTTTTTAAGGAAACCGTGTTGCACTAATTAAGTACCTTCAAGTTTTCTTGTTTTTGTGGAAATTAGATTTACTCAATTTGACTAAGGCTAAATTCAAATTGAGTCTTTCTTGCTACATTTTTTCAACATGAATGATTGTGTTAATGATCATATATAGAAAAAAGAATAAAAAATTATTGAGGTATGTTACAAAAACTATTTAAATTTATTTAAACCATTGTAATTTTTGGAAACCCATGAAGGATCCAAGGTGTAAAAAATTCTTCAAGTTTTGCACTCAAAAAATATGTTTACACCTTGAGAGATTTTATCACTCTTAAGAATTAATAAATCAGGATTTTATAGGGATCTAGAATTGCTTGCTGAATCTTATGATTTTTTTAAAATTTTAACAACATGAAATGTATCACGAAATAAATGTTTTGATGTTTATCATGGATTTATGTCTATACATCTATTTAATTTATATGGTTGTTCTATTTAATTGAATTATAAAGTATTGTTCACCTTAATATGGGTATATTTTCATTTGTATATATAAATCAATGTGCATTTGTCTTAAAATTGGATTTAACAAACACAAAGAGAAATCAAAATTAGTAAAATGTAAATATTTGATCATTAAATAAGAATAAATTAATACATTTCATGAAATTAAAGACAAAAAAGAATCAAATTTCTTAGAGTGTAATTTTTAATAATTTGATATGAAGAAGTTAATACATTACATCAAATTAAATGATCAAAAAATTACATCTTAAAAAATGAATCTCTTTTGATATTTTAAATCCATATTTAAAATGACTCTAAATTACTTGATATACAATGATTATTTATTCTCCTTATAATAAAATTCCTTATGAATCTCAAATACAATATGATAACCACTTAGTATTAAATATTCACACACATATATGTAAAATTAGACTAACATGATTATCAATAAATGATGAAGAAAAACATTCTTCTTCAAAGGTCACCATTGGTGTATTTCTCTTCTTCTTTATCTTTAGTGTATTATTAACAACATAGATCCATTTAACTACTAATCTAACATGAGCCAAGAGGGATCAAATTTCTTTGCCTCCAAATTTTCTAGAGTGAAAAATACAATGTGTTATTTTTCATTGTTTAAATTATATTTTTGAATGCTAAATAGAGTATATATAGGACCAAATAAAAGTCTTAACCATAAAAAAAACTTAATTTTTTCATGATAAATACATAATGTTTTTAAATGATATATAATATATACTTAATTTAATTTAAAATATTTTACATACCTTTTACATGGAGACACTTATCGCACAAATTAAATAATTTTTTATTATTAATATATTTTTAAGTATATTTCAATATTAATTCTTAGTAAAATATTTTATTGATAATTGACATTGAGTTTATATACAACATCAATTTTTTTTTTTAAAATTATATATATATATATATATATATATATATATATATATATGAAGTTGATATTAACAAAAATTAGATAATATAGATCTTTAAATAGTTTATTTAAACTTCTTGTTGAAAATTTTTGATAAGTATAAAATTTTAACTCACTAATTTTTTACTTCTATTAATTTTTTTATTATTATAGTCGACACTTTTTTTGTGTCAAGTCATTTGAGTTCATCAACTATTACATGAGGCTTAACCTGTGGCTTGAGAAACCACACCCCAATGGCATCTAAGCCATCAAAATCACCCGGGGATCACAGGCGGCCTCAGCCACACCAACACTAAGCTAACTGGGTTTAACTTGTCTCCTCCCCATGGCATGGACACAATACCCAGGTTTGATCCTAAGTTTCCCTTCTCACGAGACCCATCCTCAACCAATTGTGCTAGTAGAACTTGAATTATTATACCCGACATTATTTTTTTGTTTAGAATACAATTTTATTTTTGTTTTTTTTTTTTTAAATAGTACGGATAGATAAACTTACACATCCCCTCATATTGGGTTGTAGAATGATCCTCTTGGCTCAATAAGAATAAAAAAAAGAGTAAATTGATTAAATGATTGTATTTTCATTCTTATATTTAATAGTTGTTTTGGATCAAATTTTATGATTTATATGGCTACTAATGTAGCATATAAATTAAATGATTAGTGAATGGATATATACATCAATAATAATAAACATCAAACCATTTAATAAGAGTAACTACATAATGCATGTCAAGTTGTTAAAATTTTAAAATTTTTAAAAGCTCACTTAATTATAATTTTATTTTAAATTATGATATGATTAATGAATAATATGTGTTGGGTGGCCAGCTCAATTGGTTATTGAAGTAATGTGAAATTATTGAAAATTGAGAGATCCAATGTTAAAATCCTCTTGTTTTGAACCTCATTCCTTGATAGAAGGACATGTCATAGATCCCAGAGGTTTACTAGTAGTTATGTGTCAAGTGGGGAATATTCTAGAACATTTTTTGGAGATTAAATTCTACCACCCATTTAATATTATTGATAATTAAATTAAAATTATAAAAGTCCTATTTCAAAATAAACATTTCTATTTACATAATAATATTTAAAAAAAAGAATGAATATAAAATATATCTCAAAAAATGAGCTAATAAAATTTATTCTAATAATACTTAAGATAAATTTTATATATATATATATATATATATACTATTTTACATTAAATCAATTGTTTGTAGGATAACACCTCAATAGTAGGACGAAGATCTTCAATTGTTGTGTTCCAAAATTGCAAAATAAGACATCTTTTCCTACCTTTCCATATACAGACTAGATAAAACATGTATTAATATGCCTAGATAAAACTAACCACTGCTCATTTTCTACTTCAGGGTTTCGAGCCTATGTAGCCTAGACAATTTTTGCGTATCTTTCATAGTTTGCTCCATGTATCCCAGATTCCCCTGTCGATCTCTCGAGTGGCATGGAAGGTCATCTACTAGTCCAAAGACTTCTTTAAGGATTCCAAGAGTTTTTGAATGAACAAAAAAACTCAATACTCTCGATTTTGAGAATTAAACTATCCACCATAGTCTGCAAGTGATCAACATCTCAAAATTCTAACTCACCAAGGAAAAGTGAGCTGTCGTTTTTGTGACCACCAATTCACCTTGTTTGTATATGAGAAAATAAATATAGGCCATGGTCATGCTCAAGTGATGACAATTGCAGCTGATCAACTCTCTCCAACCTAGCTGAACGATCCATTAATATGCAGATGACCTAAATATTGATATTGTGCATTGGTGAATAATCCACCATGGGGAGTCTCCATTTATAGTCATTCGAACCATCGTCACTCCATCCAACGAGCCCTTGTAAACATTCCAGCACCGGATGAAGTGAGCCATCACCAGATCATCCCATCTCCTACAGAATTCATGTGTATTTAATGACCACTATGCTATCATACTATGTGGAGGTGAGGAGGAATCATTGGTGCAATCCTTTCACTTCATAGGAATATGACTAGATTGGAAGTGAGGTAAATGTGTTTAGGTAAGAATTATAATATATCATTACATGGACATAAGTAATGACTACAATCAATTAGATAGTATGATTAATACATTGCATAAAAAAATTATATAAACCTCACCTTAGTCCTAGCAATTTCTCCAAAAGCCTCATCTTGTGGAAACAATATTAGAGGAAAGAAAAGAAACTATGGTTGGATATCTATGAAAAGTTGGAATAGGAAACATACATTACTAAGCTTTAAAGTGTGAAAAAATAATAATTGGGAATATCTATTATTATAATAAAATAATCCATCCATATGGATATAAACTCCAAAAATTTGCTATGAAGCTTTGTTTATCCTTAGAAAGCTAGAAGATACAGAATTATATTGAAAGGTTCATATTGAAAATCAAACCATGAAAAGTTATCAATTTTTTGTATGGTTGGCCATAAAGAAAAAATTAAATGTGAAATAATTCCACAAGAAGAATATAGTAGGACCAATTATATGTGGTCTCCACAAAATCCATGAAGAAAATGTCTCTCAATTACTTATCTCCATCCCTTATCTCCATCCCTTACTCCGAAGATGTATGAGTGAGGTAGAATCCTTGACTAGTAAGATGGACAACTAGTAGGAGAATATAGTAGAAGGATACACTATATTCACTTGGATTTTTGTTTTTAGGTTACTTATCATTATCAGTTTCACGAATAAATGAATAATTTAAAATTGTTAAATTGATCGTGCAACATGACTTCAATTTAGTAGCATGATAGTAAGAGATCATTCGGGTATGATGATTGTTAAATAGATTTTGGAATTTTCTAAATCACTGAATAATTTCATCTGTGAATCAACCTTATTAAATTATGGTTCCTCTGTTCTTCCCTAATTCCTAATCAAATTATGCATTTTATATCAGAGGCTTTTAATCGGTCCCAATATTTCATTTCTTTGGCGACTTATTATACTCGAAAGGATTCCCTCACTTTCTATTTTTACTAATGTGTGTACCGAAAATTATAAATGTGGCCACGCTTCTACCACGGAGAGTGATGGTCTTCCCTGAAAAATAGAAGGGAAATAAATAAATTAGTTGAAAAATCAAAAGAAAATGTTAGGAAAGCTTGGTTAAAATAGAGGAGACTGAATTTTTACACTAAAATAGTGGAGAATGTGGCAAGATGGGTGATGCCTTGGAATTCCTTCCTCTCGTGGGGGAACGACAAGGAAAATACCAACAAGAAAGAGAAGAAAGGAGGAGTTTTATCCTTATTGTTTCTAGTTCCTTCTGTCACGGAAAAATGGCTGCCTGCAAATGCATATCAACCTCCCTATCAAGATGGAAAGTCACAATACATAGCACAAATGTAGAGGCAGATATTGGGATAGTGTGGGAGGTTCAATGGGATGTAATGAATTAATCCCTCCTCCTTCGTATCAAGATGCCAAGTCACAATACATAGCACAAATGTAGAGGCAGATATTGGGATAGGGGGGATAGGGTGGGAAGTTCGATGGGATATAATTAATTAATCCATCCTCCACTATCAAATGTGGATTGAAGCAACAATGAACCACATGGGTAGAGGAATATGCGAATCTCAATTTAATTATTAAATTAAATATGTTAATGTAATGTTAGTTTTTGTAGCATATGATGGTGTTATAGTCTCAAAACTTTGTGGATAGCCTAAAATACATGAGTTATCCGAAACTCAGAAATTGTTTCTAGAAATTCCAACTAGAGATATCCCAATCAAACTAATTACCATAATTTAATTTTTTCCTAAGTCTAACTTCGAAAAATTTGTTAATTAATATTAATTAATTGAGAAAGGTGAGAATTCTCTAGAAACTCACATGGATCGACTTAGAGATGATCTCAGCCATCAATTGAGTTTTAAGATTGGTCATTAGAGTCCCAAATAGAGATTATAAAAAAAGGTTGATGGGTAGAGGGAGAAACACATTTAAGAACAAGAGAAATCCAACAATGCAAGTTCATTAGGTAGTTCGAGCTAGCTAGTAGTAGATTTCGAGCCAAAGATGGGATGAAGAGATAGGGAGGGGAAGAGGAAATGATCTGAAGGATTATTTTGCAGTTTCGAAGAGGCAAGAGAGGAATTTGAATTATGTATGCTCAAAGGGACACAGGGTCTAGGTAGTTTCTTCAATGAGCAGTTCGATTTTGTTGGAGATGAGGTCATTTCAGTTTCCAAATGCCGGGAGGATTTTATAGGAGGTAGGAGAGACACTTTCTGAGTCATCAGTAGGAAGGATGACTTGATTACCATTAGTTCTTATTTGAGTGTGAGACAAGTTTCACAAAGTTCAAGCAGAGCCTTTGAAGAGGGTTTGGACGACTTTCTTTTCAATCGTTAGTTTGAGATGGGATTGCGTGGAGATGAGGGTAAGTCCTCTCAATTTATTTTTCCAGTATTTATCTCAAATTGGATAGCTATTTGGGAATGCAAATTTATTGTACTTACAATTCATTGCTACATAATAATAAAACCCTTTGTTATTGCATGGGTTTTTCCACATTAGGTTTTTCCAAAGGACATTTGTCCAAAAATAATTGTGTCAATTTTTTGTGTGTGTGCTAGCATTTCCCAATTCCTATTTTTAATTCCGTATTATTTTATTTGGTGAATAAATTGCATTGTGAATAATTTGTTATTTAAAAAATAAAAAAATAAAATACATTATTAAATTTTCACTTAGAATAATTATTTCTGGTTTTTTCATTTCAAGAAATTTTCATATGGTATCAGATCATATTTGACAGACAGGAGGAGGCTCAGAGGAAGAAGAGAGAAAATTTCACTTTTCAGAGGGAGAAGAAGGTTCAAATTTGCAAAGGATGGGCAAGTTCTAGTCAATCAATTTGAATTTCTAGACAGAGGTTCAATTTTCATGTTGCAAGGCGGCAAAAAAATTTGACTTGTCTTGAAAAGTGATTCCGCCAGGAAAAGGGAGCAACAACTTAGTATTTTCACAGAGCATATTTATTGTCTAGGCATAGAAGATTTTTGAGGTAGTTTTCTAGAGCATAATCAATGGCAGGTGGAAGATAAAGAGCATAGATTTTTATACTCAGAATTTCTTCAGTAAATTCTCCAGAATTCTCTAGTATGGCCATGGACATATTTGATGTTTACATGGCTTCAAAATTTTCTTCCATATTTAGGGACGAATTTACTTGCTTAAATATCTCAACTTCATAGTGTGTCTGGTACATTGACAATGGAGCATCAAATCACATGGCAGGGGTTAGAGAATATTTCTCTTGCTACAATAAGAGAAAATGGACTTCTATATTATGATGGGAAACATGACTGAGTGCACTCCAGTGGGGAGAGGTACCATGAATGTTTAGCGGGAGTTTGGAACAAGTACCAATGCTATAGATGTATTTCATGTGTTGGGATTGGATATGAACTTGATTTCGGTATCCTAGCTACACGATAAGGGATATGATGTCCACTTCGTACAACTCCATACAATCCACAACAAAATGGGGTAGAAGAATGAAAGAACAGATCCATAGTTGGGGCTACAAAGCCATTGTTATATGACCAGGATTTACCCAAGTTTTTATGGGCAGAGGAATGTACACAATGGTGTATCTTCAAAACAAGATTACTCACAAGGAATTGGGAAACAAAATGTCAAAAGAAGTCTTCTCATGAAAAATTTCTAAGATAAGTAACTTCAAGATCTTCGATAGCATAGATTACTAGCATGTGCCAGATGAGAAGTGCACCAAATTGGATCATACTACAGATAATGGATTCCTCATTGCGTAGATCGAAACCTAAAATTCATACATGATCTATTTTCCTATCGGCAAAAATATTGTAGTGATATGGGACGTAAATCTTATGGACGAAAAACCCTTCAATAATTCTTACGATATGTCAGTAGGTGGTCAAAATGAGGCAACATAAGCTCCATTAGTCCAATATTAAGGGAAGCGAGTGGGACCACTAGTAGGACAATTATAAGGATCTAGTACAGTTACCAGTACTAGAATTTCGCTAGGTGCAGGGGATCTAGTGACTTCACAGTAGATGGAGTAGCAGAGTCACCATGAGGAGTTGGTTGAACCTGCCACCACTGCTGGTCGAACCAGCAAGGAAGTTCATCAGACATTGAGAGATGTAGAGTTCATTGGAACTCCTAGAATGAACAATGGAGATCAAACACAACCTGAAAAGTACCGAGCATTAGTGGCACAAGTTCCAGAACCTTCAATTTATTAAGAGGTTGCACAACATCAGGTGTGGATAGATTCCATGGTAGAAGATTAAATTTCTATCATGAGAAATGATGTTTCGTAGGTAGTTCCAAGGCCCAAGGATAAGTCATTTGTACGTTTCGGATGGATATACAAGATCAAATATGTTGCAAATGGTAGTGTTTAGAAGTAAAAAGCTAGTTTCATGGAAAAGGGATGTGCGTAGAAGGAAGGTGTATATTATGGGGAGACCTTCACCCAAGTTTCCATATACAATTATATATGATTAGTTATATCCCTAATAGCATAGATGGGGTGATATATTCACAAGATGGACATCACAATATCGTTCTTGAATGGGGTGATAGAGGAGGAGGTGTACATAGAACAACCATAGGGCTTCGAGACTCATGAGAGGAACACACATGTGTGCAAGATGAATAAATCTCTATACGGGCTCAAGCAGGCTCCCATGGCATGGTATGGTCATATTGACAACTACTTACACAAGATGGGATTCTTCAACGGTGATGTATATCCCAACCTTTACTACTTCCACTTATTCTAATTTTGTTTGTGGATGACCTAAGTCTTAATAGGGTTATTACGACTCATAGAAAATTGTAACAGAGTTTGACATGAAGGACTTGGGGTTGATGCACTATTTCCTAAGGTTGGAGGTGTGGGAGAAGGATGGGGAGATATTCCTTGGTGAAGGGAGATATGCTTCATATATTTTGAAGAGATTCAAAATGAAGGATTGTAGATACATTTATACACCCATGATCACTAACTGGAATAATATATATGCATCGAATAACAAGGACTTTGACCCCACCTTGTATAGATAGATCATCGGTTCCCTCATGTATCTATTCAACAGTAGGCTAGATATATGCTTCACAATCAACACTCGCAGTCAACATTTGATAACAGTGAGGCACATTTTGAGTTATTTATGTGCCACAATATAGTATGGGTTGAAATATACCCGATGGGATGATGTAATACTATTTGGATTCATAGTTGTAGATTGGGTGGGCAGTTCATTGGATAAGAAAAATACCTTTGTGTGTTGCTCCAACGTTGGATTAGGAATGGATTTTTTTGTGTAGAAAGAAACAAAAGTTAGTAGCATTGATATATGTAGAGGAAGAGAATATGGTAACTAGCATATCTATATCCAAAGATATATGGATTCATAATTTTTTGGTGAGATTATTGAGGTAGAGGATGGAGGAGACCAATGTTTACTGTGATAATCATGGTTGCATCAATTTATCTAAAAATCCATTGTTTGATGACAGGTATAAACACATATATATTTGGTGTGATTTCATAAGATATTATGTACAACGTGGAGCAGTCCAACTATAGTATGTTACCATACAAGAGAATTTTGTAAATATAATCACAAAGCCTATAGGAAGAGCTAAGTTAATCTATTTCAGAGAACATATGGGTATAGTGGAGAACATGTTTCATTATCAAGGATAGAGAATTTTGGATAATTCTAAGCTACAGTGTTTGCATTAGCAACAACAAATTGTGACAGAGTATTAGTTGGGTTACATTGTAGATGAAGAGTTGGAAAAAGTAGAGAATGTATAATGCAGTGTTAACAACAACACAAATGCAGCATGGTTCAGCTATAATCATTGGTATATGAATCAAACTTAGTGCAGTAGTTGCTGGACAGTGGGAGGAAGTTATGGTTGTCAAACATTATCAATGTGGTTGGAGCATGTTATGGGGACATATTTGGAGAGAACAACTTCCTTGATAAGAGGGGGTGTTATTTTTTGTAGAATTTTATGGTATCCTAGTCTTCAAAATTTTTGGAGAGGCTAAAACACATGAGTTATCCAAAACCCAGAAATTATTTCTAGAAATTTCACCTAGATATAGCTCAATCAAATTAATTGACCATCATTTAATTTTTTCCAAAGTCTAACATAGAAAAACTAGTTAATTAATTGTAATTACTTGAGAAAGGTGAGAATTCTCTAGAAAGTCACATGAATCAACTTGGAGATGATCTTAGCTGTCAATTATCTTAGTCGTTGGAGTCCCAACTAGAGACTATAAGAAGAGCTCGAAGGGTAGATGGACAAACACACAGAACAACAAGAGAAATCCATTATTGTGAGTTCCATGGGTATTTAGAGATAGGAAACAGTAGAGATCGAGCTAGAGAGGGGAAGCAAAGCTAGAGAGGGGTAGAGATAATGATTCAGAGGAATATTTCTAGTTCCAAAGAGCCAAGAGAGGAGGCTGAATTATTTCTCCTGGAAGCAGTGCAACACTTGTGCAATTTCTTTAATGAGCATTTTGATTTTGCTAGAGAGGAGGTCATTTCAGTTTCTAGTGGCTGGGAGGATTTCCAGAATGTAGGAGAGACACTTTCCCGATCAGAAGCAAGTAGGAGGACTTGATTAGTATCATTTATAGGTTGAGCATGATACATACTATGTAGAGGTGATGTCGAGCTTATGCAGAGGGTTTGGATGACTTTCTTTTCAGTTTTCAGTTTGAGTCGAGATTGCTTGGAGACAAGGGTAAATTCACTTGAGTGATTTTTCTAGTATTTATCTCAGATTGGATATTGAGTTGGGCATCCAAATTTATTTTACTCATAATTTATTGTTGCATAATAATAAAATCCTCAATTGTTGCATCGGTTTTCCCACATTGGGTTTTCCTGGTGACATTTGTCTAGCAGTAATTGTGTCAATTTTATGTGTGTGTGCTAGCATTTCTCAACTCCTATTTTTCTTCCTTAGTATTTTATTTGGTTTAGAAATTGCAGTGTGAATAATTCATTATTTTTTCATAAAAAAACTAAATTTCATAATTAAATTTTTAGTTAAAAGAATTATTTCCAGTTGTTGCATTTTAAGGAATTTTCAGATGTCCCCTGATCAAGGTGTGAGGAGGGGAGAAGGCCCACATGAGGACCAAGGAGATGATATCACAACAGTGGGGCAAGGAAGGTGGGTGGCCCACCCAACGTCGCAACATGCTGCGAGTAATAAAATTTGGTTTAATTTCTATGCAAGTGGGTCATAGCGTCGTGGGTGATATAGAAGGTGGGTGGTATATGGAAAGGTGCATGCCTTCCATGAAAATGATATCGTGTAGCATTTGGAGCTTGAGGTAGAAGGAAAGGTGGGTGATCATGTTTCGAAACTGGTGGCATAGGCATCACAACAATGTCGAAACAGCGAGTACGACGACAAGACGCAGGCTTTGGTATGTAGTGCAGACCCTCTCCTTTCTTACAATGGTGGTTAAGAGGCACAAAATAATGGAAAAATGGAAGGGTTTTCTGGTTTTTATTCAAGGGATTATAGTAATAGGGATAGGGATGTTGATGGTATTTCTGGGCATGTCGCCTGTTGGGCCACTAATTTGTATTATTATTATCATTTCTTAACATCCATTTCAGCTATTTCTAATGTTATTTTATCACATTATTTATCATAATTTATTATATAATTCCATTTCATAATTATTTATGCTATTTTAGATAAATAATACTTATTCTCATTTATTTTAATAAATTAATGATTATTATGCATTATTTTTCCCATGATGGTTTATTAATCAATTTGTTATGACATAACTCACTATTTTAGCCTCCATGATTTCTTCCAGATTGCAAATTTGAACTTCAGCAGATAATTAAATATTCCAACTCAGAAATTCGTTGGAATAATAAGAGATTGTTTTGTGTTGAATGTTTCAGGCAAATGAAGAAGAATCCTGAAAATCCAAAACATCAATTTTGTGCAGAACGGACCAAGTTAGTTTTCACATGAGAAGTTTTCCAAAATTCGGTCTTGAATGAGAGAAGAACTAGGTTCTTCGAAGGACATATTTGCATATTTTCTGTTGTGGTCGTTTTCCAAAATTGCCCCAATTGTAATTTCTAGATTCGACTCGTGCCAGCTGAATCATGATGGAAAGATCTTCGAGATCTCATATTTGTTATGGATATTTTGTAATCATTCTATTTCCCTTTGTTTTTTGTATATTTAAAGACACAAATAAGAGGGGGAGGATAAAATGCATAGGAGATAATGCATAGAGTGTTGGATACGCAAGGAATGGAGTTTTGTAACACAAAACTATTTGATCAAGTTAATGAAAGTTAATTTCTTGTTACTTCTGTAAGTTGTGAGCATATTGTAGCCCTAATCAAAGTGTTGGGCCCACTCTCCGATCAGGTTCTGCGTATTTCCTATACATTGTTAATTCTATTTTCTGTTTTTCATATTTTGTAATTACCGTAACAGTAGATGTAAATGCTGGTATATTTATTGTTGTGAATGCATTGGAAGGCTTTATAATTTATTACTACAATTATTTTATTGCTATTACAGTGATTTTTTTCTTTGCTTAATATCGAATCCATGATTAATATAGAATTGTGATATTGTCATCTGCACATATTGTGCACGTTAGCCTTGAAATAACCAAATGCACATGGATTGTTAATTAATGTGGGAAAGGGTTTGAATATTCATTCACACGTGGATACCAACATTTTGGCACTGTTGTTGGGGAGGCTAAAAAAGGTGAAATAACACGATTCATATTGATCTAAGGATCAATATCTCATCCCAAGGAGGGTAATGCTACCATTCTCAAGGTCTTGAGCGTAGTTGTTTTGTTTTCCTTTTCGATTTATTTCTTAGGAACCAATCTCTTGTCCTAGGGAGGGAAATGCTAGCCTGATTTAGGTCTTGAGTGTAGTTGTTATGTTTTTATTTTTGACTGATTTCTTAGGAACCAATTTTTCATCCTAGGGAAAGAAATGCTACCTTGCTCTAGGGCCTGAGCGTTAGTCATTTTTCTTTGATTTTCTTTCTGCTGATTTCTTAGGAACCAATCTCTCGTCCTAGGGAGGGAAATGCTACCTTTCTCTAGGTCATGAGAATTATTCATTTTTCTTTGCTTTTCTTTCTATTGATTTCATAAGGCTCAATCTCTCGTCTTGGGGAGGGAAATGCTACCCTGTTCCAGGTCTCGAGCTTAACATTTCATTGATTTTCTTTCTTTCTTTGTGTTTAAACCCCCAATCTCTTGTCGTGGAGAGGGAAGTTTCACCCTACTCCAGTTCTTGAGCTTTAAGAATTGTTTCAATTTTTTTTTCCTTCCTCAGGTTCAATGAACAAAGATATAAACAAAAATGCAGAGGAAGACCCCCAAAACTCATAGGATGAGGTCAAAGAAGAAATAATTAACAAAATCTGGAACTCAGTCACAGAACTTCAGGATGCAAAAAATATAGGAAATCAAGACTATATTGAAGATTGGTTTCACTCTATTGTTTGCTCACAACATCACTCTACAATTCAACAACTCTTGGCACCATCCTTGAAAGGGAAGTTTGTCTCTCATACCCATGTATTTATTAACATACATTTTTCAAATACGGGTATGTGCATACTTGAGGCATTATTTCTAAAATGGCTTCACTAGAAGTACTCTTATATGTAAGTATATTTTATTTTTCAAAGTAGAGTAGTGTAGTGTAGAATATAGAATGAATAAAAACATAAATAAATAAATTTCTTTAGATGTAAAAATAATTTTTTTTGTTGCAACACGCTGTGAAAATTAACATCGCTGATCAATATTAAAATTTATTTATGTATGTAGATGAATTATATTGAAAATAAAATTCCTGCAAACACTCATATTCGTTTTGATCACATTCTTGGAAAAATTCCTTAATTATCATATCTAATGGCTTGCAGGCCTGATGAAAATTCTGAAAAAATAGTCAAGATAGTCATTTTTTGAGGGACCAAATGGGAATATTTTCAAGGTTTGTTTCTATCCTACATAGCCCTTCATGTCTAATTTATAACCCAATTTGAATCACTCGATTTGAAGTTGAAATCAAAATTTTATGACCAAAACAATGACAGGATGTCTAGTAGGTAGCTAAGGAACAGAGCTGGGACAATCCGTTTTTGGAGGCTTAAATGACTAGATTTTGGAAACCTGTTTCTATGGTATATTCCCCTATAAATATATTTTTAAACAAAGTTTAAATCTCTTTATTTCAAAATCTTATGAGGAATTTATGACCAAAATACTGATAGCATATTTTAAATCAGCACTCTTGAAACTTTATTTTCCCAATTGTTCACTAGCGTATTTGACCAATCAATTATTCCTTCCTTGAATTTTTTTTTATATTGGAGATATATAAATAAATATAATTTAATCTCCAATTTGAATCGGTTCAGTCCATCATCAAATGAAAAATTTATGCTTGAATTATCAACTGTTGGTCTGAGCCGGAAAATCGAAAATGACTATGTTATGCAAGTTGTTCTAAGCAAATTTAACATACCATTACATGGAAATTTTAAAACCTATTTCTATTGGAGACATCCATCTGAATTCACTTTTATTTGAATTTGTAATCACTCAAATTGGACAAAAAACAAAGAATTTATCATTGAAACATTGTTGGTTAGTATGGTTGGCCACCACTCTCCCGTAGGTAATAAATGATTTTTTTTTTTTTTTCCCCCAGGGATTTGTTTTATAGAGTATAAACTCATTTTTTTTGTAGATTTATTGGATTATGAATACTCACCCATAGAAGAGTTTGCGCTCAACAAATTCCTGTTCGAAGGCGTTAGGTTTGAATCTGGTTCGTTCCTGCGCGTCTCGGGGTCGGGCCGCCGGAGCTGCGCCTGGCCCGGCCTGAGGTTCTTCCGACTCCGTCGCGCATCGTGGCCGACCGATATTTTCTCCGATTGAATCGTAGGCCGCCCGTCCGTAGTCTCGCCCCCACCGCCTCCGTGCCGGTGAATGCCGATGGTCGTTCCGGTGGGCTGTTCCAGAGTGACTGTATCTCTTGCGCCCCTCTGCTCGCCCTGCCCAGTGGGAGATTGAATCATGGATGTTGATGGGATGTCTGCTCCCCCTCCTCTGCCTCCGGAGGTCCTGGCCTTCAAAACATTAGTTGCTTCTGGCCCAAAGCGCCCTCCTTCTGCGTCTCTGCAGAGGTTTGTTAAGAATATGGATTCTATCCCATTAGTGGCTCTCCCCGAAGAAGACACTTGCAAAGCTGCTCTGAATCTGGCTGAAAGAGGCCTCATAGGCCAGTTTATAGGCCTCTGGCCTTCGCCAAAATCGGTCGAAGAGTGGACACAAAGAAACTAGAAGCCTCTCATCAAAGAAGGAGTCAAAAGTTACTTCGTAGGTAAGGGCTTCTTTGTTTTTGTCTTCGAAAACCCCGACGATAAAGGATTAATTTTCAGAAATGGACCTTACTTCATGGGCCCCCAGGGCCTTTACCTAAACAAATGGTCTCCTGATTTTGACCCCACTCAGGACGTTCCCTCGGCTGTCCCTGTTTGGGTAAGGCTTCCCCATTTGCCTCTTCACTGTTGGAATCACAAAACCCTCCAGATCATAGAGAATGCTTTGGGAAAATACATAGACCAAGCTGCAAGGAAGGACCAATACTCCTGTGCACGCATCTGCGTCGAAGTGGATCTGGAAGAAGGGCTACCGGAAGCAATTAAACTTACAGTAGCTAGGTGGACGTATGTACAAGAGTTGGACTACGAGCAGCTGCCTTTTAAGTGCAGACACTGCCACGGACATGGTCATTTTGCAAAGCACTGCAATAATAAGGCGGAGGAACAAGTGGACAAACAAAACGGGGATCAATGGACCCTAGTTCAGAAAAATGCAAACTCAAAAAGAGGTACAGGAAAAGGCAACAAGAATGGAGAAACTAGCAGATCCAAAATAAACCTAGAAGAGGAAGCAAATCCAAATGGGACAGAAAGTGCTCAACAGACTCATCAAGTTAACTCAACACAGGAGAATGAGGAGCAGGAAGAAACTCCACCTACAAACAAAGAGGGAGAGGAAGCAACCCAGAGTGACACCAATCAAGGCAGCCCCACCAACCTATCATATGCGGATATAGCAAGGAAAAAACCAATGGAGAGCTCGGATTCATCGGAGGATGAAACCTACGAGCGCCCATCAAAAAAAGCGGGAAGGAAATCCAGAAAGGAAAAGAGGGAGGAGGAGGCAGAAAGACTCAAAACACAAGGAAGTCAGCCCACAATAGAAATGTCTATTGGGCGAAATACCAGACCAAGGCCCTCCAAGGGAGGCCACATCCACCAAAATAATAAATAATGAAGCTAGTCTCTTGGAACTGTAGAGGACTGGGGAATCCCTCCAAAATCGAGGCTGTTAAAGACCTTTTGAAAGCTGAACCCTCAGACATTCTCATGCTCCAAGAGACAAAAATAGAAGGGCAGGCCCTTCTAGAGATCAGTAGATCAAAGTGGAATAAAAGAACAGGCAAAGCAGTCAGTGCAAGGGGTACATCCAGGGGGTTGGCAACTCTTTGGACTGAAGACCTTTTCCAGCTGAATAACTTCCATGAAACTCAGCATTGGATCTTCACGGAGTTGAAACACAAAGCAAGTAAGTTAACTGTCTCTCTTTTCAATCTTTATGTCCCAGTTTCTTATACTGAAAAAAGAGAATGCTGGAACAGTCTCTCTGCCTTTTTAGAATTATCTTCCCCCACCAATATCATTATAGCAGGTGATCTAAATATAGTAATGAAAGCAAAAGAGAAGAGGGGGGGAATTAGCAGCAGAGACCCCATGCTGCCCATGGTGGAGGAGCTCTCTCAGAGTTGGGATCTGTTGGATTTTAACCCAGTTCGTGGCATATATACCTGGTCCAATAATCGGTCTGGATCGGATCACATCTCTGCTCGTCTAGACCGCTTCCTGGTGCAAAGCTCCATTATGATGAATAAAAAAATCATCGTCACAAAAATTTTACCTAAACTTACTTCCGATCACAAGCCAATTCAGCTCCTCCTAGAAGAGGAAGAAGACCTTGGACCCATACCTTTTCGATTCAGTCCACTATGGATTGAAAGAGAGGGTTTCTTAGACACGGTGAAAGAAGCTTGGTCCAAACCTATCAAAGGATCCACCAGTTATGTTTGGGAGCAAAAGTTGAAAGCTACAAAACTTGCCTTGAAAGAATGGATTAAGAAACCTACCTATGCTCCTCCTGAAAAAAGAAAAGAGGCAGTTCAATCACTGCAAACCCTGCAAACTGAAATGGAAAGTAAAGAAATCACAACAGAATTGTTGGAAATAGAAATACAAGCTCAACGAACAGCATATCAATCTTTCAGAAAGGAAGAAGAATATTGGAGAATTAAATCTAGAAGTCTGTGGTTAAAGGCAGGGGATAGGAATACTACTTTCTTTCACAGGCAGTACAGAGCAAGACTGTCAAGGAATTATATAGCAGAAATCAAAACAGCAGAAGGTCAAGTCTGCAAAGGGTACAACCAAGTCAAAGCAGCTGCTGAAGCCCACTTCAAGAATCTATACAGTGCAGATGTTCAAGGTAATGATGAGGAAACTGCGGATTTTCTCTCAAACATTCCCACACTCATCAGCCCTGAAGAAAATGCAACCCTTTGCAGACCCATAATGGAGGAGGAAATCATAAATGTAATATGGGCCATGGAGGCGGACAAGGCGCCTGGGCCTGATGGATTCACAATCCATTTCTATAAAGTATGCTGGCATATAATAAAGGCAGACCTTCAGAAAATGATAAGAGGATTTATGACAAAAGCCAAGGTAGGTGGAGGAACCAACTCCACTTACTTAGCTCTAATCCCCAAAGATACCAATCCTGAAACATTTTCTAGATTCAGACCTATCTCGTTGTGCAATGCGTCCTATAAAATTCTGGCTAAGCTGTTAGAAAATAGAATAAAACCACTATTAAAAAGGGTGATCTCAAGTTCCCAAAGTGGCTTTGTGGAAGGAAGGCATATCCTGGATAATGTAATCCAGGTCCAGGAGACAATCCATTCCAGCAGACAACGGAAAGAGAAAGGAATGGTGATAAAATTAGACATGGCAAATGCGTTTGATAGAGTTAACCACACTTTTCTCAGCAAAGTTCTTCTTTCCTTTGGCTTTTCGCCCTCTTTTGTGCATCTCATCAAAGCCTGCATTGACAATCCGTGGATTGCCCCCCTAGTCAACGGTCGACCAACAAACTTTTTCCAAGCCAAGAGAGGCATAAGACAGGGATGCCCTCTCTCCCCCTATCTGTACATTCTAATGGCTGACTCCTTAAGCCGAAAGCTCAATGCAGAAAGAGTCACTGGTAACATTCCGGGCCTCAAAACATCAACAGGAGCTAAGCCCACGAATCATGCACTCTTTGCAGATGATTCTCTCCTTCTAGGTGGAGCCTCCACTAGAATTGCCCGTGCTTTTGACACCGTCCTCAGAAATTATTGCAGAGTCTCTGGAGAAGCAGTGAATGAAAGTAAGAGTGAAGTTTTTAGTTGGAATATTGATCAGCAAGAACTTGCTGGCATAACTTCACTTCTTGGGTTTAAAGGACAATAAAACTGGGATAGATTCAATTACCTCGGCCTGCCCATTGTATCTGGAATCAATAAAAGAGCACTATGGAGTGAAATAATTGCAAAAATTAAATCAAAGATTGCAGCGTGGGGGGGTTTCTGGTTGACCAAGGGAGGCAAAGTTATCTTGATCAATTCAGTGTTGTCAGCGCTTCCAATCTTCCAGGCTGCTTTCCTTTTGGCACCTAGAAATGTCATGGAGCAGATCTCCAAACTTCTCAGAGATTTTTTGTGGCAGGGAGGGAAAGGTAACGAAAACAAAATGCATCTGGTGAACTGGGATGTTGTCAAAAGACCGAGGGAGGAGGGGGGCCTGCAAATAAGAGATCCCCAGCTCGTTAACTTAGCATTGGGAGGTAAAATCTTGTGGAAATTGATCCACGACCCCTCTCACCCAGTTTGCATCACTCTGCGGTCAAAGTATGGCGTCAATAAAGATCTCAGCAACGTGGAAGGTAAGCCCAAAGACAACAGCACGCAAGTTTGGAGTTTATGTTGTAAAAGCAGTAAACATTTCATAAAACAAATATACAGAATCCCAGGCAGCAGCAAACACATTCAACTGTGGAAGGACAACATCATGGGGAACGCCCCTTTGGAAGATCACACGGATATTTTAGAACTTAGAACGTGGCTGGAGAGTGCTGGAGTTAAAAGTCTGTACGAGCTTTCAAAATGGAACCAGCGTGGGGAATGGGCGGGTTGGGATCTACATGGAGTCCCGGACAGATTAGCGTATCAACAATCATTGCTGGAAGATCATCTTGAGGACGCTGCCCCTGTTCATAGAGCCACAAAAGATAGTTGGGGATGGGGCAAAACGGGCATTTACTCCACAGCAGCAGGTTATAGAGCATTGCAGGTTCCAAAAAATAGTAATCTCAAGCCTGCTTTCTGGAAAAATGTATGGGATTCTTTTGCCACTCCAAAAGTGAACTTTTTTTGCTGGACACTGATTCATAACAAAATACTTACAGGCGACAATCTGGAGAAAAGAAATATTGTAGGGCCTCATAGGTGTGTGATGTGCAATAGCAATTCAGAAACAGTCCAGCATCTCTTTATGGGTTGCAGCGTTGCAAAAGAAGTCTGGGGGCTCATCTTAAAGGACTTGCAAATTCCTGCCCCATTTTTTAACTCTGCAGCTGATCTCTTTGCATCTTGGAGGCAACTCTACCCCCATCATATCCCCCAAAAATCACTCTGGAGCAGAATTTGGACAGCGCTTCCCAAGTATGTATGTTGGCAGCTGTGGTTGGCACGTAACAAGCAGATCTTCAAAGAGGTTCGGCATACTCCGATACAAATTGTTGCAAAAGCCAAGGCTTTTCTGATGGAATCGGCCCAACAACAGTATATAAAAGAAGACCCTCTTCTTCTGCCAGAGGAAAAGATGTGGTTAGGTGCTCTTGTGCCTTATCCGAGCAGAAACTTCCCTACACCACAAAGAGGCAATCTGGGATGGCTTCTAAGAGATAAAGAGGAATTCTTTCAAAGCTGGTGGCGGTCTCAAAATATATCCTCAATCTTCTTTGATGGGGCGTCTAAAGGGAATCCAGGGGTAGCTGGTGCAGGGGGAGTTATCCACTCTAAGGACGGTTATTCTAAAGACATCTTCTATTGGGGATTAGGCCAGAAATCCAACAATCAAGCTGAGCTTCTCGGGCTACTTAAAGCTTGCCAAATTGCAAGAGACAAAGGTGTTAAAAATCTGCAAGTATTCGGAGATTCAGAGCTAATTATAAAAAATTTAAACATGGGTGCTCGATTCAATAATCCTAGCCTCAACAAAACTTTGGATAGACTGAAAAGAGTTCTCCAATACTTTGACAGCTGCAAATTTTATCATATACTCAGAAATTTAAACAGGGAAGCGGATCAAATGGCAAACAAAGGCAGTCTTCTCATGAAAGGGATTATTTTTGTTAACAACGAAAGTTATGTTCAAATGCCCTGAATCTTGTAATAGAGGAAAAGCAGCAGAGTTCAGAAATCTGCATTGTAATTGGAGATTGTTAGGAACAGTCCCATCTGTTTTCAGATAAATAAATAAAAAACATATAAACGTTTCAGTTAAAAAAAAAACTCGATCACCTATCTTCTCCCATGATTTCATGTTTTGCTACAGGTAGACACTCTTTATTTTTGCAGGTCCTAGAAGAATAAATGAGGTCAATTTATGAACAAGTGATTCTTGAAGGAAATGATAATGAAATAAAAAAATTTCAAAGATGTTTCCTCACACAAGGAAAACAACATGAATACTTTTCATCAACTAACAAATTTATAACATGAGAAATGGGGAATTTATTTCCATTTCAAAATCTAAGTCATTTCTGAAAAATAATTTTTCCATTAATTCACCATTCACAAACAACATTGCTGCAAAAAAAAAAAAAAAACCATAACCATTGCAACTTCATTTATTTATTTATCTATTGGTTTTCAATAAAAATTCATTTATTTTCTGATTTTTCTTATGTTTTTATGCTTCAGGTATTGTTTACTTCAAAGTCACAATTTTTTTTTTTTGTTCTCAAAATAAAATGAGCGAGTTCTTAAGTTTCATGATGTTGTTACTACAGATGTTGCTACTCGTGATGATGTTACTCCTTGGATGCTGCTACTCTATTATTTTTTTACTTGGGATGTTGCTACTCGTGATGTTGTTGCTCCTTGGATGCTGCCACTACATAATGCTGTTACTCCTTGGTTTTTGTTACTCCTCGGATGTTGTTACTCCAGATGCTGCTACTCAAAATGCTGCTACTCCTCGAATGTTGTGACTCTGCGATGTTGTTACTCCGCGATGTTGTTACTTCTTGGATGCTGCTAATCCGTGATGTTGTCACTCCAAATTTTGCTACTTTTGATGTTGTTACTCAGGATGCTGCTACTCCTGAGATGATGTGAATCTGTCACATTAGTTACTCCATTAGTGCTGTGAATCCATCACTACTGTTACTCCTTCGGTGCTGTGAATCTGTCACTGTTGTTTATCTAGAAAATTTTATGAGTATCCAATGATGTTACTCCTTCGATGCTATTACTCCTCCGATGTTCTTACTCCAAAAAAAATTCCAGGTGTTGGATGTTGTTACTCTGTCGGTGCTTTGAATTCGCCACTACTGTTACTTCGTCGTTGTTGTGAATCCACCACTGTTGTTACTCGTTGGATGTTGTTACTCCTTCGGTGCTATTACTCTGAAAAATTTTCTAAGTATCCAATGTTGTTACTCCTTCGGTGTTGTTACTCTTTTGGTGATGTTACTCCATGGTGATATTTTTCTAAGTACTTGGTGTTGTTACTACTCCATTTTTTTTACTCCACCAAGGTAAGTCACCAGGTACGTCCTCAACCAACTCCATAGATTTAATTGGTATTTTACTTACGACATGACCAACTATGATTGATGACATACATAATTTACTTGGAGGGAGGACTCGTATTTAGTAATAAGGATGATTATTATGGTAAGTCTTGTCAAGAATGATTCACTCTTATTTCCTCATTATGTTGTAAAGTGACTAATCCTCCTTCATGTCAACTTCCTACTATCATTCTTTTTCCCATTTCCTTGTTATTACCTAAGTCATAGTTATTGTTACCTCAATCACAACTACTGTTGTTAGCCAATTTTCATGTTGAATTCAACATATGTAGGTCTTTCTGATTTGTTTTTCTCTTTGGTGAACGGGAAATATTTTTAATGGTCTAGGCCCTCTTTCACATAATTCTTGGGTATTCAATTTATCTTTGTTTATCTATAAACATAATCTTATTTCTAAGGAACAATTATGCAAAGATGATTTCATCATGCCAGCTTTCAGCTTTCCTAATTGGTCAAGTCCCTGATCTTGTAAAATTTATGATGATGACCACAAAATTGTATTTAAATATTTCTGCCATTATCTAATGAATGATTCCTCAACTCCAATCTCAACAACGAAAAATATATTTATCAACAGTCATTTAAATGTTATTAGTTTTTGAGAGGAAAAACTATCAAATTTGAAAATAGTTACTACACAAATTTTTACGCCATCCCTAGCTCTTAACGAGCTGACCTGCCACCCCATCTATTAAGTAATCTTTATTGATTAACAATAACCATAGTTGAATATTAAACATAAATGGTAAAATGGAGGATAGGAGGTCTCATCATGAACCGACCTACCATGATCATAGGTCCTAATAAAGTGACATTACCACTGTTGGTCACCAAGCCATGGTAATGACCTTTAGTCATAAAACTGAAGGACAAGAGGTCTCATCGCGAGCCGAATTTTTCACTTTTGTTAGCTCCTATGAATGACATTACTATTAACTAGTTACCATGCTCGAACAATGATATTTAGTTGACATCTAAGTAAATTGAAAGACTTTTTGAAACTATGTATCTGTTTCTAATAGATGGAACACTGGCATCTCAATGGGTTAAAAAGGCATCCCTGTCAAGGCTATGGACACCTAATGGTAGTAGTGGCTATGACTATGGTATATAAGTTAATTTAATACTATAATATACCTGGTTACCTTGTTTTATCAAATTTGATTTCCGATAAAGTTGATTGTTGCATATAGAAGGTTTTCCAGAACTCATGGTTCATGGGGTAATACTTAATCAGTTCTTAGATAGTGGTGGTTATGGTTTATATATAGTATTGAGTTATAAATATTTAATTTACATGTCAGGGATGAAACTTTTAGGATATTTAATATTTGACATTTTGTATCGTCTAACCTATCATTCCTTCATTCTTCAAGTATCATATCTTTAACCAAAGATAGTTTCTTTTCCCAATCAATCATCATTTATTCATATCTTAACAACACCACTAAGAAGCCTGATTCTAATTTTGAATCCCATGTAATTGGACAAACCTTGAGAAGAAAATAATTAGATAAATAATTCTCTTAATTTCTGTGCGCATAACAACTAAATCTTATGGGTATAGGCAATGCATATTTTCCCTTCTTATCCATTATTATCCCATGTCATTCACAATATGATTATATAAATTTTATATGTAATGAGGTAATTGAGGTGATGAATTACCGATTAAGGATGCTCATGATATTTTTTAATAGATGACAGGAAAACTAATCAGTTTGGTGGAAGGAAACCCTGGTACACTTTCTAATTACTTTTTCAGCTTGCATGGCTTCCACTTCTGCATCACTTTCAGCATCAACTCACCCTACATGAGCTTAAAGAAATGTCAATCCATACATGTCATTCCATATTTTTTTATGGAGGTAAAACTTGAGGTAAAATAGCATAAGGTTTTGATTTATTAAAATTTTAGGAGAGTGTCATGAAAAACCATTGAGCATGATTCACTCATATTTTTCAACTATTATTTCCACTTCTTTACCACTTCCCATTTTTCAGAGACAAAATATTTTAGTTTGGGGGAGTGTTACTTTCATTATCATGAACATGCCATTAATATTATTTATCCTCCATAAATCTCCTTATTCATTCTCAAAATCTCCTTTATTCCATGTTGTTATACACCAAGCAAAGATTTTAGCCATGATTGTAGCAACCACCTCAATTTGTTTCCTAGCGTAGCACGAGAGCATGCTAATTCTCTAGTTTGGGGAAAGGGTTATTATGCATGATGAATGATTTCTCATTTCTTATTTTAAGGTATACAATCCTAAAATTGATTTGTGTATATCCTTAAAACTATCTACTGGATTCTTGTGATTTTTGGACAACAAAGAGTTATCATTAAAACAATAAATTTCCAAGCTAAACAAATTTGTAAACTCCAAAAGAAAAAATTATTATTACCTACAACCATTTTTCTGACATATTGAAATCCATTCATTGCATTGATTTGATTTTCAGATTAGCGAAGCATTGATATAGTATAAATTGTCTTGGTAAATTTCAGCAAAAATCTGGTTTGTAATGAAGTTTGTTTTTACTTGTATCATACTTTGTTGCAACTTCATATACATATGGTTTAAAGTACACATGAAAATTATTTTAAGGAAGAATTTGGGGAAGAAGCCTTCTATTCCATCAATATCATGCGTTGGGGTGAGAATTTTGATTATTGTACTACAACTTGGTTAATACAAAGACATTGGGTTGCATGAGGACATGCAACATGTTGAGTTTGGGGGAGATGTTGGGCCACTAATTTGTATTATTACTATCAATTATTAACATCCATTTCAGCTATTTCTAATTTTCTTTTATTACATTATTTATCATAATTTATTATATAATTTCTATTTCATAATTATTTATGCTCTTTTGGATAAATAATACTTGTTCTCCTTTATTTTAATAAATTAATGATTATTATGCATTATTTTTCCAGTCATGGTTTATTAATCAATTCGTTATAACATAACTCACTATTTTATCCTCCAAGATCTTTTCCAGATTGCAGATTTGATCTTCAGCTGATAATTAAATATTCCAACTAAGAAATTCGTTGGAATAACAAGAAACAGTTTTGCATTGAACATTTCAAGAAAATGGAGAAGAATCTTGAAAATCTGAAACATGGGTTGTGTGAAGAACGGACAAAATTAGTTTCTTAAGAGCAGTTTTCCAAAATTTTGTTTTTATTGACAGAAATGCAAGGTTCTTCGAAGGAAAAATTTGCAAATTTTCTATTGTGGTTGTTTTCCAAAATTGCCCCAATTGTAATTGCCAAATTCGACTTGTGCCAGCTGAATCATGATGGGAAAGATCTTTTAGATCTCATCTTTCTTATGGATATTTTTTAATAATTCTAATTCCATTTATTGTTTATATATTTAAAGGGACACAAATCAGAGGGGGAGGATAGAATGGATAAGAGATAATGCATAGAGGGTTGGCTACGCAAGGAATGGAGTTGCGTAACATAACATTATTTGATCAAGTTAATGAAAGTTAATTTCCTATTACTTCTATAAGTTGTGAGCATATTGCAACCCTGATGAGAGAGTTGGGCTCACTCTCGGATCAGGTGCTATGTATTTCCTGTATATTGTTAATTCTATTTTGTGTTTTTCATATCTCGTAATTTCCGTAACAGTAGATGTAATTTCTAGTATATTTATTGTTGTGAATGCATTGCAAGATTTATAATTTATTACTGCCATTATTTTATTGTTGTTATAGTGATTTTTTTCTTTACTTAATATTGAATCCACGATTAATATAGAATTGTGTTATTGTCATTTGCACATACTGTGCGCGTTAGCCTTGCAATAACCAAACACACCTGGATTGATAATTAATGTGGGAAAGGGTTTGAATATTCATTCATACCTGGACACCAACATCGCCCACAATATGTATCGAAAATCCATGGTAGTATTTTCATGGGGGAATTGGGTCTGAGGGAAAGTCTTTGTCGTCAATACTTGGTTTTTTGTCCTCTAGTAATATTGGTAATTGGGTGGTCTGGTTAAGATAATATGGGGAGTTGGGGGTCGGAATGGCCACCCCAATTTTGATTTCAGATGTTGATCTTGGTACTAGGAGTCCTCGAAGGTCGGCAAGGTCTATAATCCTCATGCAATTCAACTAGGCGAGTGGGGAAGAAATGAGGACTTGGGTCATGTGGGTAGTGTTGAGTTTGTGGAAAAGAATCCCACAAGGAGGATTCTAGGGATTCATAGTATGGAATGGATTGAAAATCAATTAGGGTTTATAGGTGGGGCTCTAATATTATGTGAATTGAATTTTCAAATAAATGTAGGGCCAGTTTCCAACCTCAAGGAATCGGCCAAGAGAACATGGGTTGTCAAACTCATCCAAGGTTAGTCTAGGATAAATGGTTATGGAATGGATTATATCAAGGAAAAGGCATTAGGTGATGGTTATATATGGCTGCATGGTCTTAATAATTCTTCTGTGTATGAACTCCTTTCGGGTCATTCTAATTTTCTTTCTCCACTGCCTCCTGCTTTGCTGGTAATGGCCTCAGAGAGGGCACTAGAAGAACTACAACTCTTTGCATACTTTTATTTTCAAAGAATGAAGGTGGAGGCAGCCGATCGTAGGAGGCGCCGCCGTGGTACTGGTAATCTAAGTAGAGGGAAAAGGAAGGCCTAGGCCTCCACCATCTATCCTCAAAGGAAAAGAGGCAGGAGAACTGCAGAGGAAACTATGTAGAGCTTCTTTCACGCTTACAGTGTAGGCTCTTCAGCATAGGTGAAAGAAAAAATTTCGAGATGGATAATAGAATTGAACATGAGGTAAGCAGAGGAGTCGATCCAAGTTGAAGCCTGGAAATCCCTAGTGGTAGACCCGCGACATACCTGAGGCAACATGACCTTATTCAAGCTGGTCGTCCAAACCTAATGGATTATGAAAATCTTCCTGGCGAGAGAAATGATGAACATGCAACAACAACATGAAGTACCTCACCATCTAGGACATCACCAACCAATACAACAGAGTCAAGCCTGTCAGCGATTTAGAAGGAAATTCAATCAATCCAGGTGCAACTGTTCTACCAAAATGTTTGTCTGAGATGCATGGAAAACCAATTGCAGATTATGTAGCACCACGAGATGTCGGGATTGAATGCTAAGGACCTGGTCCTGGTTGATTCATTTGAAGATTGACTTATGCAAGACATGAAGTTTTAAAAATTTTATGTTTTTTTGTCTTAATGAATTCAAATAGAATTTACATTTACAATATAAATAATAGGAGGACATTAGACATTGTAGATTTTAAATCTTGGCAAGACATGCTCAAAATATTTAAATTTTGAATGGCTTATCACATTGATCAATGGCCAATAGACCTGGTTTCTCCTACTAGCAGGTTGAGGTCACCGGATACATATTTTGTAACATGCTTTACATATGATAAATAGAAAGGTTTTACCAAACTTACAAGAAAACAAAAATTCACATGTACTGCACAAAAGAAAAGGAATTTATGAAATCGAAGCAGTAAAAGGCTCTATCATGCAAAGAATATTCTGCTAATATGAAATCCATAATATTTATTTAAAAAATAAATAAATCCACAAGCCTACATCCACCCTGAGTTGAAATAGGTACACCTATTAAACTAAATATAGTATGATAACTCTAGTCATGTGAAAATACATGATAACATTATGGATACGTTTTAAAGTACTCAATGAATCTGTTCCACCAAAGGAAAACAAAAACATAATAGAGAAGAGAATATGAAATAACTCGAAAAGTTATGCCATTAAAAATAATGATGCCATTTGTCGCCATCTCCAAAGTGATTCTCTACTCTGTATCCCTGACATGGAAAAACAAGAAATAAAAATATTTTTCAAACAAATGCAATACATGTAATGAATAGTTACAGGAGATGTTATGTTAAATTCTCTTCCAACAATCTCAACACCCAAGAGCAACCCAAAAAAAGTTGGGGCACCAGTGAAAATGGAACTTATTCTTGATGGAGGCCCGAACTTAGAATTGAAACCCTCATGTTCCTGTATAACACACACACACAAAGATGCAAAGAAAATCCTTTCACTTTTTTGAAATAAAATTAGAAATAAATTTATTGACGTTTCTTCTACATTAACGAATAATATTTTGGGGGTATAATTAAAACATTTAACACCCTTGGTCATAATTAATTCACTAAATTTTTGTATAATTTTTTTTTTAATAAAATAGAATAAAAAAAAATTAATATAATTACTAAGTAATATTTTTAATAAATCAATTTACATAATACTAATATAGTTTTTTTCTTCAAAAATAAAAAATAAAAAATGTTTGATTAGATAAATATAAAAAACATTTATACATTTTGGATAATAGTCCATATGCAATCTCAACCAAATTCCCCATAACCAAAAATAAATAGGTGAATCCAAGACGAAACAAATACTTAGATAGTTATATAATTTAAATTTCTAATATTTCCCACACACACACACACACACACACATATCTATATATATATATATATATATATATATATATATATATATATATATATATATTTATATATTGTATACTATCAAAATCAAAGCATCAAAATATTTTTTAATGACGGTTTCTCTTACATGTTTTTCAAAACCATGAGATTCTACCAATTTTACTGATGAATTAAATTTTTACTATCGATTTAATAATGATTAATAAGTAAATTAAAATTCTAAATTTTTTATTTTAAAATAAACAAGTTTAACAATTTAATTATATTTACTATCTTTTTCTCTTAATATATATATATATATATATGTCATTTTGTTTTTATCTGCCATACCATTTTGTATTTGTGTCAAATGGTCCTATTTTTTCATCTCTAATACAAAGGAGGATTGGTGCAATCTTAGTTGACTAAAGGGAAATCCAAAAGGGAGAGCCAAAATTTTGAGGCCAAAGCCAAAAGGGAGAGTAGAAGTTCGGAGGCAGAAATCTAAAGGGAAATCCTAAAGAGGAGAGCCAAAATTAAGAGGTCAGTCATTGAAAGGGGAATATCAAAATAATAAAATGTAGGAAGGTCTGAAGATTGAACCCCAAACTTTGGAAGGTCAGACCTCATAGCGGACTTTCGCGACTCCTTAACAAGTGAAATTACTTTGAAAATCTCCATGATTGTGAATAAGAGGAAATACAAATAATTTTTTTGAAAAAACAAGGGCTGAGAGACCCTTTCACTCTCCTCCAATAGGAAACATGGAAGCAGGTGATTGGCCCTGAGGAGTAGACATGGCAGACAACGACGTGGTCATACAGTGGACACGTGGTATTCAGTTTTAGTATTTTTTTTTTCCTAATGGGAAAAATTCATGTAACATGTGTCACCATTAATTTGACGCCATGTGGAAATGATGAAATCAGCATGACGTCATCTTAGAGGTTAGCATATCAGAGGTTCGAAATATCATAACTCCTTTATAAAATATTTTTGAGAAAGTTACGATGCTAGGGCCTTCCCATGTGGATTGGAACATGGTCGTGGGAGATCCAAAGAACCAAGAATGGAGAGAAGGTTTAACACCTAAGTGATATATACAATATCGTAAGTCAAAACTTTTGAAACTTCTTCATAATTACATTTTCGAAAATTTACAAGAAGTGGGGGCTTATGATATAGATTGGTGTTTGGTAATAGAAACTCAAAGAATGAAAGGTGGAAGAGAAAATTCAAAAGGAGATAAGCCCCTCGTAGGACTGGGAAGGCCTTAACACCTAAATACCAAGCCTTCGGTGACAACACCCAGTCCCATGCAGGAGAAATAAGAAAAGAGGCTAAGCAATAAGGAGATAAAGGCAATCATAATTTTGTAAATTCATAATGTTTGTTTTGATATAGTTATGATATGTTAAGGCTATGACACTGCAATACAAAGAGTACGGGGAATGAATGGGTTGGTAGCTAAGTTGCATAGCAACTCTAGTGCCACCACACCAAACCACGGCCAACTCTAAAAGGGGGAATTTGAACAATTAGAGGGAGAAAATCACAGGTGAATTGGAAGGTAACCATGGGAGAAATATAATGGTAGAGGTGTGGCCAAATCATCAACCCACCACAAACCAAGATGATGGAGCCCAAATCGACCTTAGGGAATCATAGGAATCTACAATGGAGATATTTTTTGTGTCAATCATGACATCTCATGTTTTTCTTGTTTTGTTAATTTTGAATTTCCAAGAAAAGAAGCAAGTCTATTATGTAACCATTAGGACAGTCAAGATATTCGCATGCTTAGACAATTTTATAGTTGAGACAATTGTAGCATTCTAAGATATTTTGTAAGTTCTTATCATTTTTTTAACCCTATAAAATGAAAGAGGAACTCAATAGTAAAGGTTTTGAATTCTATTTTTAGAGAGAGGTTCCAATTTTGGTTCTATTTTCATGTTCCATAGGTTGTATTGTTTCTAAAATTTCACAGTTTTGGGCCTATGACATGTATTTCATCCTTGAATATTAATGAAGACATTTTTTGTGATTCCAAGCATTTGGATATGTAGTGTGTGTTCTACATGTAGTAGTGTCTTCATTTACTCCAATGTTTCAATGTGTCGCAAGATAATGAGCGGACTCAGGTGCTTTTCCTTTCCCTTTATCTAATATTTTCCTTTATCTAGTTCTTCTCTTTCCTATATAATCATGTCACATGAGAGCTTACATGTGGAATCATCCTAACCATTTTTGTTACAATGTATGAAAATAATACCATACCTTTCTCCTTGGAAATTTGTGCCTCCCCTGCCTCTATAATTCTTCCTTCCTTGTCCTCTTTAGCCGCCTCTTCCTCTAGAAGAATCGTGTCCCTGATTATTCTCTTTTTGTGCAAGCCATACAAAATCTTAAAGAGACTAATTTTCTAGCTTATTTTCCCAAAACATTTTTCTCTTTCAGCAAACTTGTCCACAAGAGATTCAAAAGAAATATCTAAAAATTTTCCACTAGCTTGTAAAGACTCAAGATAATGGGAATATGTGGGATACAATGCCTTGACAAAAGTAGTGAGAGGAACATAAATTTAACACCAGTGGCTTCTATTTCATGCACAATGTCTCTTATTTCAGAGGCTAAGACAAGGGCATCATCGTCCTCTAATTCTAGATTAAATAGCTGGATCATCAATTGAACAAATTCTAGCGTAGAGTGTGAGTCATATAATTCTTTCAGATTATTTAAAGCACCAAAAGCATCTGCAAAAGGAGTAATATGAATAATCAACTCTTAATTAAATGATGTTTCAATCAAGGCATGGGCCTTGCTTTTTTTTTTTCTCCTATATGGAAAGCTCCTTATCATAAGTTGGCTTCTAAGGACGATTTCCTCCTCCTTCACAAACTCCTTTCCATAACTCATTAAAAATCAAGGTGTTCATTATCTTGAAGGACCACTCATGGTAGTTCTATTTTCAAAAATGAACCACTCCAACTATAGATATGAGTGAATGCATCATCAAAAAATACTATATTGTCTCAATTTCCAAAGCAATTACAACCTTTCTTCTTCTTTGGATAAAAAATTGATTTAATTATATGGATGGAAAAAATCCCATTTTCACTATACTAAATCAATATTTTAGTATATTATGCATAATATCTAACCACTCTTAATATGATATACCACTCAACGTATACACTTTCCATAAATCAGCATATGCACTTCATGCCATTCATAAATTATCCATATGTATTATATACCATATGCAGCCTTTAAAAAGGACCTTTCAAACCATGCCATCACATATGACCAATAAAAACTTTGAATTATGAATGTCCACCATAAATTATATATAGGTATTCAAAATGAATTAACCAATGCATATAACACAACAACATATAATAAACAATGCATATAACTAACGACATACAACACAACGCACGGTCTTCAAATAATTTCAACACAGAGACAATATACCATTAATGGAACATTAACCAATGCACAACGTATAATGCATAATTTCCAAATCTATCATCCTTCATGTAGTCTTAAGAAAAACTATTCATCATTAGTTTCACTACCAGCATTAATGCACATATAAGAAACAACACACCAAACAAAATGGCAGACGCCCCAAATGAAATGCTAGTCTTCAACGTAGACTAGGAAAGAGCCAATGCACAACATTCACCGTACTATTCAACGCACCATGGGATATGGAAAAACTATGTAAACGACCCACACATTCATTGCAAGATCATCAAACGGACTATTCACGTGCATAGAATTTTTTAGTGATAGAGAAAGGAGCAACCAATGCATTCAACAATAAGTCACAACCTCACGATCTTCCATTGTGCATTCCTCCAGGAATATGTCATTCAATGAATAGAGAGAAAGGGGGATAAGTGTGGAGTGATGAAAGTATATTTTTTACAGAGAATGAAAGAGAATGTACACTACAAAAAAAATAGAAAGGATTTACACAGGGAAACTAAAAATGGGATTGGCTTTGATACCATGTTAGGCTAGGAAAGTAATTTCACCATTGAATTGTGTTTTTTCATTAAGAAAAAATATGGATATATAGAAGGAGAGATTATTGGGATTCATATTCCAATTTCATTTATTTTGATATTTACAATATTAAATTAATTTTCTTAATCCCAAATATTAGGTGTCAACACATACCCTATTCATCAATATGGTCAATTCAAACTCTTCTCAGTACCTATTTTTCCATATACACAACACTTTATACAACTTACTGTTAAGCCCAAAAACACATAAAATTCATTTTGGACATCAAAAAATATTTTCATGTCTTCACAACTATTCACTACTAAATCTTGATCATCATGCTTCTTCTGGAATCAAATTTGGTTTTTAAATTAGCCTTAAAAACCCCAAAAACCATATAAAATCAAAAATTAAATTAAGTGTTCGAAAAATTGACAAAATTGACATAGTTAACTTAATTATTTGATAGAATGTATTTCTATTGTTGGCTTAATTATTTGATATAATGTATTTCTATTGAAAATAAAACAAAATTATTTGTTGGTTTAAACCCTTAACCTCCCAAAAGTCAAGGAACGTTCCAGCCAAGTGTTCTATATAGATCCACATGTAAATGGATGATCATTGGTTATATTTCTAATGATATCCATGTCACCATGAACCAATCCACGTCAAAACCAAATAGTCAAAGGCTGAGCCAATAAAGGCCAACCAAATCCATGTCATGCCTAATATAACAATCTTAGGGCGATCCAATGTAAGTGAACCAGCTCCACATCAAACCAAATCAGACACAGTGCCCCTCAACACACTCCATTCACAACAAATTTGAGCCACAAATGAGCCAATACAATGTGAACCAACCAAATCCATGTCAAACCCAATATAATAGTTACAAGCTAATCCAATTAGAGCCAAACAGATCTATGTCAAACCAAACAAAATTGTTCCCTTTGACATGCTCGAGTTACAACAAGGTAGAGTCACAAGCTGATCGATCTAAGACAATGTGATCCAATTGAATCAACATAAAATCAAATAAAAATTGTTCCCTTGGGCATACTTCAGTACAACAAGTTCTAGTCACAAGCCGAGCTAATATAATGTGAGCAAACTGAATCCACGTCAAGCCAAACAAAATTTGTTTTCTTCATCCCACTCTAGTTATAATGAATGTTTCCTTCATCCCACTCTAGTTATAATGAATCTAAGTTACAAGTCGAGAAATTACAGTGTGATCTAACCAAATCTATGTCATAAAATGAAACAGTGTGTCTTTCGATACACTCCAACTATAATGAGTCTAAGAGACAAGCTAAGATAATACAATGAAATCCAACCAAATCAATCGCATACCAAAAAAAAATTGTTCCCTTCAACACACTTCAATTACAACGAGTTTGAGTCACAAGTTGAGCCAATATAATGCAATCCAACCAAATCCATTTTACAGCCAAAAAAATAGTATTCCCTCATCATCCTCCAGGGCTTCAACCTTACGAATAATTAAACAAACACACCATGAACTAGCCACAATAATTGAGCTATCTATTGATTTCCTCCTTCTGATTTCTTTCCTTTAGGACCATGAATCAAGGCCAATATATATACACATCGGATACTTATATTAAGGAGTAGGTTAACCCATAAAACCACACCCTAAAATCTGAAGGCTAAACATTATTACACTTTCAATTACCGACATCATCATGACATATACATGCCATGTGGCTTATTTTGTGTGGGCCACATGTCATCCAAACTCATTCTTATTGGTTGACTAACCAGGCCCTATTGGCATTCCATGCGGCAGGGTATCATGTCATCCACTATGTCATGTCAACCTTCGCCAACATCTAGACTTATCATTAGACACCACATGTCCTAGAATAGCCACTTGAATCTGCCACCTATACCTCCATTGAATTATTTCCACGTGTCAACATCTTATTGGTCCAGCAGAAGTGATTAAATTTCATACATCTCTATTCATTTCCACTATTATATTTTGTATCATTGTTAGATTAACGAAAATATGCACATTATTTAGTTATGTTAAATTGTGCATAAATTCATGTCCCTCAAGTCATGGATTGATCTACTAATTTCTAATTTTCCACCAACATGTCCAACCTTTAACAGATTTGGTAACTTTACATAAATTTGGTGTTTTTGGTCCTTATTATATATACCTATTTCAAATTCTCATAACTTCTCATCAAGGAGCATTTTTTTAGATTTATACCATTGGAAAGGTCTCAGAGAGAGATATCCAACCATACCATTCATAGGCTCATTATGACATCATATATTTGAAAAAAATCAATAAAATCAAATCGTCTTTGACTTATATTGAAGAGGTCATGTAAAAAGTCCAAATATCATATTCCTTCCTTTCATTAATGAATAACATTGTTGCTACCTTAGGTTTTCCCTTTTACATCAATGAAATTTGTTTTCATAAATGAAAATACTATGTTCAACAATATCCCACTCTATCATTGATAGCGACACCACTAGATATTGATGATCATTGATGGCAATGGGTTGAGCTCTCCTTGTCATGCACCAAATAAGACTCTCCTTGACATGCACCAAACTCCCCTTGACATAATTTTTGGAATTCCCCATGTTTTATGTGAAGGTTCATCCTTATTTATTTCCTTCCTCCTTTATTATTTAATGTCTTCATTGTCAATGCATGTATTATTAGACTCCCCAGCTAATGTCCTCTTGTTGACATGCCCAAGTGTTCTTCCAACAATCAAGGGATCTCCCTTGTGTAAAGTCCCAACTAGACCCTATATCATTTGGAATAGGAGTCCCATCTGGTATATTGGCCTCACTACCATCTTGTTTACTTTATGATATGATTTTGTTAAAAATAAACAACACATAATAAAGTCAATACAACTTTGATTATCGCAAGTTAGATAGATTTGTGAAATACTTACAAATAATGTGCATAAAACACTCCCATGATTAAGATAAATAACATGAACCTTTAAAAGAATAATTTTAGCATACCCTTCTAAATATATATGTGAAAGAAATATTTGTTTATCGACTAAAAATTAGTTTACAATCAACAACAACTATTAAATATTAAATTTCATATAATATCAAATAAGAAGTGTGTTAGAGATAGCTAAATAGTTCATTTTCCTCAACACAATTGTAAGTAAGGCACATACCACCAAACATTCAGAGAATATTCTCACAACTATTAATGATATATGCATGAAATTACTTCCTAGCTCAAATAACTTCTGAATATTAAGGTATAAATGTCTAAGTGAAAAATTACAAGAAGTACTCGCTAGATCTAATAGTGGAGAATTGTAATGTCTCTCAATCCACACAATTTTTTATTTTATTTTTCTTTTCGATTCGTTGTAAACTGCCAAGATTAGGACATCACTACTACCATTATCATTTCTCCTTTTGAGTTTTTTAAATAATTATTTTTCTATAGAATAGTACTCTGTGCCAAATCTTAATCCACAACTAAGGCTAAGGAAACCTATGATGGTCTTTTTATAATAACTCATTATTGTAAATTAACCATATTTGACTTACACCTTAACCTCATTCTTAATTGTTATTCCTTGTAACTATATATATATATATATATATATATATATATATATATATATATATATATATATATATATAGGAGGTCCCCATTTTATCTATATATTTCATTTTATACTTAATGGAAAATTCATTTAATCCTTAACCACTATATTCACGTAGGTATTATATATTACGAATTCATCATTTTCAAAGGGACTATATAGTTTTCTATATGGATTACCATTATACCCCTATATGATATAACTCGGTATTACCCTAGATGAAATAATAGATAACATATCCTCCTAACTCTGTTTTTATTACTTTGCATTGGTTTCCTATTTCGATTTTTCTCCATTTCTACCTGAATCAAAATATACTTCCACTTGTCACTTCATAAAATACCTTAATAGGTTATTATGGCTTAGGTTATAGGTTACAGTTTAAGTTACGATGTAACTTGAAGGTACTCACCCACTGGTTAGTTGATTCAAGGAGATTTAAGGTAGTAGTAATGTCAATGTATATTGCTTTATAATATTTCTAATCCCATAACTTCGTGTGAGTTGCTATGAATTTCGAAGAGTCAGTTTGTACTACCTCTTTATTTCTCGCCGTTGGATACCATGTGGCCTTGTACAATTTATTAATTGCATCGAGTTGGGGAAATGATATGGAAAGATTTTCTATAGGAATTTCATAAATTTCCTTGGGTTCCGGAAACACCTCATCGATCTATCATTTACCCTTGCATCCTCTACCACATGGACAGTGGAGATATTATGCCCTTTAGGGTTTACTACTGTTATATCAGGTGGCTTCTCCATATTCTTGTTTCATTTGTCGTTTTCATTTTTGTGGTTTCTCGGTGTATTGCACTGTGCTTCCATCTGCACTCGCATGGAGAAAATCCACGAATCGTCAAGCCATTGCTTCACCCGACTTCGTTATTTTATCCTGGTAAATGTACTCCATCTCTCTCCACTATTTCTATTTTAGTTTGGTTTAAACAAGATTATCATTTCTATATGTTTCCTCACTTCCACTGTAATTGATAAAAACAAGAAATCTAGTTGGAGACTATGAATGTTTGTTTAACTGTTATAGACTTTGATTTCTCATTCTCGTTTATATTATAAATATTTCCTTACTTCAAGATGTCGTCTAGGTAGACGTTTCCCTATTATGTTTAACACAATGTTTTCATTTATCGGTGATAAATCGATTCTGGGTGAAATTGTTTTATTTCCTTTGATTTACTGTCAGTAGCTCAACATTTCCAATTTGTATTTCTATTAGAAAATACACCTTTGTTTGGCTATCTCAAATTTTTGATCCTTATCTTAAAATTTCCAGCGCTTTAAATTTGATCTTGTTTCTGGTTAATTAAGGGAGGCCCAACAAAATATGGTTAGTCCATCCCATACACCTCGACGTTTTTTTTTTTTTGTTCCATTTGAATCACATTAGAGGGACGTATTACTATCTATTAATCATATCCTGTGGTGTTTCAAATCCAAGGTCTTTCTCACAGGTAAGTTTTATAATCCTATTTTCTAATATGTGTGTATTCCCTTATTTGTAATTTATAGTTGCACTGGACACACTGAATCTCATATGTTAGTTAGATTACAGGCATGGTTTTCCATGGGGAACAACCCTCCTAAAGGTATCCCTCTCACCCTCTGCACCCATTATCTGCTAACTATCATTTATACGAATTTTCCTTTGTTGCATTTGACATAGCTAATTCAGTTTTATTGGTAGATGCAGGTATATCTTTGTGCTGATGATTTAGTTGGCTTTCTAGAAATCATATTTCTCAGTCATGACCTTTTCTTGACATTAAAATCGTTGTTGTATAGGTCGGTATCAAATTTACTCATGATTTTTGGCTACATTCGCCATATCGCCGAACTGCTGCGACCTATATTGGAATTTTTCAATAAACCCCAATCTAGCAATGATTCACTGTAGTTATAATTCATTAATATGTGATATAATTAACATAGGGTTGGATTATAAAAGTCCACCAACCGGAATGTATTACCGTTCGTTACAACTTTTAATTTTACAGAACGCTATGCCTGTCTTGTTCTCTTATGCATATTTCTTAGTTATTGAAATGAAAATTATTTATCTTATGCTTAAACAACTATACATGATATATGTATTCTTTTTATCGTAGTTAGTTGAAGTAATTTCCATTCCTTAGAATGATAAGTAGTACTGATAATTTAATATTGGTTAATTTCATCTACAACTTTTTGGGTTATGATATAATCCTATATGTATATCAACTGAAATAGTAGTTTCATTTATTTACCATTTCTAATGTACAGATTTATATCCTCTATTTCTATGTCATACTATTCATGTATATTAAATATATTAATTGTGCTAATATGAATTTTATGAAAAGGTGTCCTACAACCATTCACATGTTTCTATATAGTGTACAACTACAAAAGTCTCTTTGGCATGTACTATCACTAGTATTTCTTTTTTTCGTATACCATACCTATGTATTTAAATTTTAGGTTAATGTATATAGCAGTATGTCTATTAATTCTATATATAGCACAACATGCTAAAGTCGTAGTTGAAATTTTCTGCTAGCAGGTGTCCCTTTCTATTATTATATTTACTGCTAATTTATTTGTAACTGAGTAAAACATAATTACTTCAGATATATATATAATGGGTATACATCGATCTCAGTAACTCAAGCTTATTTCTTTTCAATTTCTAATTTCTCTTAGAAATATAAATGACTCTGTTACATGCACTTAATTAGATAACTTACCCTATTTCATTTTTTTCCGAATCTGCAACTCGAAATATGTGTCTAATAATAATTCTTCTCTATGATAATAAATGGTTGATTTTCGTAGTACAAATAACAAAACTTTTAGTTAGACTGTCTAACTCCATATTTAAATTTGTACCGAGATTTAGACATTCTGGAGGTTGGAGCTAACTCGAATTTTCACCCATACAACTATGAAAAATTGCATGTTACCACCATGAAAACATCTGTTAAATGTATGGCCTCTTACATCTTACTGTACAACTTGAAAATTTAACTAAGTGGTTCCCACAATTCCTAATGACAACCATCTTCATATAACACATACATATAATTATTCATAATTTCCTAAGCAGGTATCAGATAACACATATACTAAATACTGAAATTTCAGAAAACACGTTACTTAGATGTGCATACGAATTTCTCTGACTAGTTCCACCCAACCATAGAGTTCTCTCTTCGTAACTCATCCCCGAGCAGAGACCTTAGCTCGCACTGATAGACAACCATTTTCCTATCCTGGAGTAGCTTATTTAAGTTGTGATTTCCCAAGCCTGTTTCCAATTTCAGCATACACAAATTTCAGAATGCTTTCTTCCTATTTTGCTTAGGCTTTCCCTCATAGAGGTACTTTACATCTTTCTTTTCCACTTTTCCAGTTTTTTTTACCTCTTCCCAATTACTTTCCTCTTCATTGGGGAAATTAGATGTTTATCTCCAAATCTAATTTTAGTAATATTCTTTCCAAGGATTTCTGGAAGGTGTGGGAAAGTCTCATCACCTTATCCACATCTGCATGGATTTAGGTTTCAGATCTCAATTCTCAATCTAGTCAATGCATACATAATTTTCCATTTTATTTTTATTAAATTAAAATAAAATAGATCCACATACTAGTTCTCCATTGGGGTCCACTTCCCCTTTGGAATTATTCAATTGTTAATTAAAAAGCATACAAACTTGGGGTATTACATATTCCCCCTCTAAAAACAAACATTGTCCTCGATGTTGACAAAAAAATAAAATTAACAGTTCACTGTGTAAACAATGATGGATACTTTTCCATCATCTCAGCTTCTCATCCCCAAGTAGCCTCTTAAGGTGTAAAGTGCCTCCACTACACTTTTACTCAGGCTACTGTCCAATTCCGAAGTTCAATTTCTTCCCACTCTAATATTTGAAACTGCTCTGGAAGGAATTCCCCTTCTGGTTTCACCTGAATCACATTCCAATCAATAACGTGAGAATAATCATGCACATATTTTTTTAATAAAGAAACATGAAACACATCATGAACCTTAATATGAATGGGTAAGGCCAATTTATAGGCCACTGGCCCCACTCTTTCCAGCACTTCAAATGGTCCAAGATATCGTGGAGCTAATTCTGTGCAATTGTCAGTGTGCAAAGTACTCTTCTTAGGCTTAATCCTCACATATACATGATCATCCACACTGAATTCTCGGTGAACTCTCTTTTTATTTGCATAACTTTTTTGTCTGTCATGAGCTGTCTTGATATTTTTCTGAATCTTTTTTACAACTTTTTCCATTTCTCGCAAAGCTTCGGGTCCAAGTATTAGTCTATCTTCAGGTTGAATCCAACTTAAGGGAGTATGGAACTTTCTACCATAGAGTGCTTCAAACAGACTCATCTTTATGGAAGTTTGGTAGTTGTGGTTATAGGCAGATTCTACTAAGTGTAAATAGTCTTCCCATTTTGTTGGCCTATCCATAACATACATGCTTAACATATCCTCCAGAATTTGATTTGTCCTTTCGGTTTGGCCATCAGTTTGGGGATGGTAGGCAGTACTCAAATTCAATTTAGTACCCATGCCTTCAAATAAGCTCCTCCAAAAGGCTGTAGCAAATTTTGTGTCTCTGTCTGAAATTATCATTTTAGGAACCCCATGTAGCCTTACAATCTCCTTCATAAACACATTTGGTACTTGGGTTATCCCAAAGGTATACTGAAAAAGTATAAAATGAGCAGCTTTAGTCAAATAAACCACTCCAACCATCACAGAGTCATGCTGATATTTGGTTCTTGGTAAACCAGTTATAAAATCCATAGAAATAGTTTCCCACTTCCATTCTGAAATCGGTAAATGATTTAGCAACCTAACTGGATGCTGGTGTTCAACTTTTACTTATTGACATTCAATGCATCTAGCCAAGTAACTTGCTATATCCTTTGTCATCCCAGGCCAAAATAAATTATTTCTCAAAGCTGGAGTAATTTCTGGTATCCTGTATGTCTAGAATAAGGCTTTTTATGATATTCATCCAAAATTTATTTTTTTAAAGAGTCTACATTAGGGATGTACAATCTATCTCTGTAACAAATCATCCCATTCTAATTTTGTGCATACCATTTCATTTCTCTTTTCAACATTTGAGTTTGAAGTTTTCCATAGTTTTGGTCTTGGTCCACTACCACTTTAACCAGTCCCTCCAAGTCAAAGTTGACACTACTTCCAATCTTACTCATACTTTGCCAATAATTTTTTCTTAAGGCATCTGCGATCTTGTTTTCTCTACCTTTGATGTGTTTTATTTCCATGTCAAATTCACTCAAGAAAGACATCCACCTAGCTTGCCTAGCATTCAGGTCTGGTTGAGTGAAGAAATACTTTAGGCTGATGTGATCTGTCATCAGCACAAATTTCTTTCCTAGTAGATAATGTCTCTACATCTTGAGAGTATGTATTACAACAGCTAACTCAAGATCATAAAAACTATAATTCTGTTCATGCTTCTTAAGTTTTCTAGACTCATAGGCTATAACAGAATTTTCTTGTAATAGTACTCCCCCTAACCCTTCTCCACAAGCATCTGTGCATACTACGAACTCCTGATCTAGGTCAACAATATTTAGAATAGGTGTTGTAGTAAATTTGAGTTTAAACTGCTCAAATCTATTTTGACATTTTTCAGTCCATTCAAATTTTACTCCTTTCCTTTGCAAGGAATTAATGGGGTAGGCTAAGGCTGAAAATTTCTCTATAAACCTCCGATAATATCCTGCAATTCCCATAAAGGATCTTACAACTCATACATCAGTAGGTACAGGCCACTCTCTAATTTCTTTTATTTTTTCTGGATCCACAACCAAACCTTGTTCTAAAATTATATGTCTTGACTATTGAATTTTATCTTTGAAAAATTCGCATTTGTTAAACTTAGCATATAATTTGTTCTATTGAGAGTTTTCAAAACAACTCTAAGATTTTCTTTATGCTCTTCTTCACTTTTTGAATATATTAAAATGTCATCAATAAATACTAGTACAAACTTGTCCAAGTATTTATTTAAGACACTATTCATTAAAAACATAAAAGTGGCAGGTGAATTAGTCAACCCAAATGGTAGGACCATAAAATCATAGTGTCTGTGCCGAGTTCTAAATGTTGTTTTGCTAATATCCTCATCTTAAATCCTTAGTTGATGGTACCCAGTTCTTAAATCGATTTTTGAAAACACTGTTGCCCCTCTAACTTGGTCAAAGAGGTCATCTATCCTAGGCAATGGATATCTGTTTTTGATGGTGAGCTTGTTTAATTGTCAGTAATCAATACACATATGGAAGGTACCATCTTTATTTTTCACAAAAAGAACCGGTGCTCCCCATGGGGATACACTTGGTCTAATGTAACCTCTGTCTAGCAACTCTTGTGGTTGCATTTTTAACTCGATTAATTCTGGAGTGCTCATTCTGTATGGGGCTCTAGAAAATGGATTTGCTCCCAACACTAAATCAATTGAAAAATAAATTTCTCTATTGGGGGGCAAATGGGGAATTTCATCCGAAAAAACATCTTTAAATTCTCTTATCATTGGTAGTGTTTATAACAGATTTTCCTCTGCTTGTTGTCCCAACTCTTCTACATGAACAAATTACACTTGATATCCTTTCATAGCAATTATCTTTAACTGAAGGGCTGAAATTTGCCTCATAGATATGATTTTAGGTTTTCCTTTGATTATAATAGGTTTTCCCTCCTTGTCTATGTAGTGTAAGGTTTTATCTAAATAGTTCATCATAGCTTTTTGTTTCTCTAACCAGTCCATTCCTATAAGTATGTCATAGGACCCTAATGGCAGAATATTTAGATTTAATTATGTTTGGTATCCATTCAGATTTGTGGATGTTTAGGGTAACTTATTAGTTTCTTTCCTTTTTGTACCAGTGGCTAGCTGTACTAACAAAGATTGTTGAAACTTCTCTAAATTTAATTTACATTTTTATACCATTTGCGGGCTAATATAGCTCAAATATGCACTTGGATCTATTAAAACTGTAACAGATTGGTCATCAATCATACCTTCCATTTTGACCATAATGGACCGGTGTTCAGCTTAGCCATCTTCTAAGGGAGCGCTGATTTTGGGGATGTTCTTGGATATATCATTAACTGTAGTTGCCTCTCTCAGTACTTGTACTGTTTGGATATTTTGGTGTGGACAGTCCCTCAATAAATGAGGTTCTCCATAACCCCAACACTTCAAAGGTTCTTTCATTTTAACAGACCCTTCCATCTTGTTATTTCCATTCATTGGTTTCGACCCAGTTTGGGATTGAGTAGTTTGATTTTCACCATTTTACTTAAATTCTTCCTTTGGTGGTTTCTCCCAAAGTTTTTCAAATATGCTATTTTGGGTTTCTTTCCACTGAATTCACCTTTGTTTGACTAATTATTTCCTTGTTCCGTCTTACCTTTGAATTGATGGTAACACAATCTAGCCTTTCGCACCACTTCATCCATCATTTTTTGGTTATCAAACTCTACCTTTTCTTTATACACAGTGGGCAGATAGTTTAAGAACCTCTATAACTTTGCCTTCTCCTCCTTGATATAAGGTACATATCATAACAGATTTGTGAACTTGGTTACAAACTCATCAATCGTGAGTTGTCCCATTCTGAGTTCATGAAACTCTTTTTCCTTGTCATCATAGTAGCATTCATTCAAGTATCGATTTTTAAAATTGACTTGAAAATCCTCCCAAATCACCATTTTCTCATCAATGGCATGAACCATCTTTGTTTCTTCCCACCACAAGGTAGCCTTACCTTGCAGATGATAAATAGCCAGCTTGGCTCTTAGGTTACTTTCATATTCATAAACCTGAAAGTACTTTATGATATTCAGAAGTCATGCATCAACATCTTCTTCTTTCTCTCCATCATAGGAGGGAGAGTTAATTTTCTGGAATTCACCTTGTAATTCCTTCTTTCTTCTAGACTATTGTCTAGAGGCATCATCTTCCTTAGAATCTTCTGAGAAATTGACCCTTCCCTTTCTCTTCCTTCCAGAATATTTACCTTCTTGACTATTTCGAGAAGTCAATTCCCTTATTAGTCGATCCTACTCCTCACTGGCTAAAGATAGCCTTTCATTGTGGCTTTTAAGTTATTCCATATCTCGTTTCATTTTATGCAACATAGCCATCAATGGAGCATTTGGATCTGGCATCTTTTCTCCACCATCCAGATCTACATACAGCTCGTCCCCTTCAGTCATGGTTCACAGCTGTATATTTCAGTACTGTTCACTATACATAAAAAATAATATTAGAAAATTTTAAATTTCATAAAAGTTTATAGCAACATACATTTTCTATGGGAGCACATAGTTTTCCCAGTGTTTTAACTAAGGCTCTGATACCATTTGTAATGTCTCTGAAACCAAAAAAAAAAAAATTATTTTAAATTCGTTGTAAACTGCCAATATTTGGACATCACTACTACCATTATCATTTCTCCTTTTGAGTTTTTTAGAGAATTATTTTTCTACAAAATAGTACTCTGTGCCAAATCTTAATCCACAACTAAGGCTAAGGCAACCTATGATGGTCTTTTTATAATAACTCATTATTCTAATTTAACCATATTTGACTTACACCTTAACCTCATTCTTAATTGTTACTCCTTGTAATAATATATATATAGGAGGTCCCCATTTTATCTATATATTTCATTTTATACTTAATGGAAAATTTATTTAATCCTTAACCGCTATATTCACGTAGGTATTATATATTACGAATTCATCATGTTCAAAGGAACTATATATTTTTCTATATAGATTACCATTATACCCCTATACGATATAACTTGGTATTATCCTAGATGAAATAATAGATAACATATCTTCCTAACTCTGTTTTTCTTACTTTGTATTGGTTTCCTATTTCGATTTTTCTCCATTTCTACCTGAATCGAAATATACTTCCACTTGTCACTTCATAACAAACCTTAGTAGGTTATCATGTCTTAGGTTATAGGTTACGGTTTAAGTTACGATGTAACCTGAAGGTACTCACCCACTGGTCAGTTGATTCGAGGAGATTTAAGGTAGTATTAATGTCAACATACCCCCTTTATACTCTTTCTACTCCCATCACTTCGTGTCAGTTGTTATGAATTTCGAAGAGTCAGTTTGTACTACCTCTTTATTTCTCGTTATTGGATAGCATGTGGCCTTCTACAATTTATTAATTCCACCGGGTTGGGGAAATGCTATGGTAGGATTTTCTACAAGACTGTCATAAATCTCCTTGGGTTTCGGAAACACCTCATCGATCCAGCGTTTACCCTTGCATCCTCTACCATGTGTACGGTGGAGATATTATGTCCTTTAGGGTTTACAACTAGTATATTAGGTGGCTTCTCCATATTCATGTTTCATTCGTCATTTTCATTTTCATCATTTCTCGAAGTATTGTTCTGGGCCCCCATCTGCACTCACATGGAACGAATCCACGAATCGTCAAGCCATTGCTTCACCCAATTTTGTTATTTTATCTTGGTAAATGGACTCCGTATCTCTCCACTATTCCTATTTTGGTTTGGTTTAAACAAGATTATCAGTTCTATATTTTTCTTCACTTCCACTGTAATTGTTAAAAACGGGAAATCAATTTGGAGACTATGAATTTTCATTTAACTGTTATGGACTTTGATTTCTCATTCTCTTTTATTCTGTAAATATTTCCTTACTTCAAGATGTCGTCTAGGTAGACGTTTCCCTATTATGTTTAACATGGTTTTTTCATTTATTGGTGATAAATCAGTTCTGGGGGAAATTATTTTATTTCCTTGGATTTACTATCAGTAGCTCAACATTTGTAGTTTTTATTTCTATTAGAAATACACCTTCATTTGGCTGTCTCAAATTTTTTATTCTTATCTTAAAATTTCCAGTGTTTTAAATTTGATCTTGCTTCTGTTTAATTAAGGAAGGCCCAACGCAATATGGTTAGTCCATCCCATATGCCTCCGCCTTTTTTTTTTTTCTGCTCGAATCACATCATAAGGATGTATTAATATCTGCTAATCGTATCTTGTGGTGTTTCAACTCAAGGGTTTTTCTCACAGGTAAGTTTTATAATCTTATTTTATAATATGTACGTATTCCCTTGTAATTTCTAGTTGCGCTGGACAAACTGAATCTCATATGTTAGTTCGATTTCAGGTGTGGTTTTCCATGGGGACCGACCCTCCTGAAGGTATCCCTCTCACCCTATGCACCTATTATCTGCTAATTATCATTTATACGATTTTTTCTTTGCTCCATTTGACATAGCTAATTTAGTTTTATTGGTAGATGAAAGTATATCTCTGTGCTGATGCTTTTGTTCATTTAATGGAAATCATATTTCTCAGTCAGGAAATTTTCCTGACATTGAAATCGTTGTTCTACAGGTCGGTGTCAAATTTACTAATGTTTTTGGCTACATTGGCCATATCGTCGAACTGGTGCGACCTATATTGGAATTTTGCAATAACCCCCAATATACCAATGTTTCACTGTAGTTATAATTCATTAATATGTAATATAATTAGCATAGGGTTGGATTATAAAAGTCCACCAACTAGACTGTATTATGCTTCATTACATTTTTTAATTTTATAGAACATTATGCTTGTCTTGTTCTCTTATGCATATTTATCGACTATTGAAATGAAAATTGTTTATCTTTTGCTGAAACTACTGTACATGATATATGTATGCTTTTTATCATAGTAAGTTGAAGTATTTTCCATTCTTTAGAATGATAAGTAGTAGTCATAATTTAATATCAGTTAATTTCATTTACAACTTTCTCGGTTAGGATATAATCCTATATGTATATAAACTGCAATAGTAGTTTCATTTATTTACCATTTCTAATTTACATATTTATATCCTCTCTTACTGTGTCATACTATTCATGTATATTAAATATATTAATTGTGCTAATATGAATTTTATGAAAAGGTGTCCTACAACCATTCATATGTTTCTATTTAGTGTACAACTAAAAAACTCTCTTTGGCATGTACTTTCACTAGTATTTCTTTTTCTCGTATACCATACCTATGTATTTAAATTTCAGGTTAATGTATATATCAGTATGTCTATTAATTTTGTATATAGCACAACATGCTAAAGTCGTAGTTGAAATTTTCTGCTAGCAGGTGTCCCTCTCTATTATTATATTTACTGTTAATTTATTTATAACTGAGTAAAACATAATTACTTCAGATATATATATATATATATATATATATATATATATATATATATATATAATGGGTATACATCGATCTCAGTAATTCAATCTTATTTATTATCAGTGTCTAATTTATTTTAGAAATATAAATGACTCTGTTACATGCACTTAATTAGATAACTTACCCTATTTCATATATTTTTCAAATCTGCAACTTGAAAAATGTGTCTAATAATAATTCTTCTCTATGATAATAAATGGTTCATTTCCGTAGTACGACTAACAGAACTTTCGGTTAGACTGCCTAACTCCGTATTTAAATTTGTACCCAGATTTAGACATTCTGGAAGTTGGAGCTAACTTGAATTGCCACCCATACAACTATACAGAATTGCATGCTACTACCATGACAACATCTGTTAAATGTATGGCCTCTTACAGCTTACTGTACAACTCGACAATTTAACTAAGTAGTTCCCACAATTCCTAATGACAACCATCTTCATATGCCACATACATATAATTCTTCATAGTTTCTTAAGCAGTATCAAATAACACATATTCTAAATAATGAAATTTCAGAAAACATGTCACTTACATGTGCATACCAATTTCTCTAACTAGTTCCACCCAACCATAGAGTTCTCTCTCTATAATTCAGCCCCGAGTTGAGACCTTAGCTTTGAGTGATAGACAACCCTTTGTCTATCATGGAACAGTTTATTTAAGCTATGCTTTCCCAAGCCTGTTTTCAATTTCTGCATCCAGAAATTTCAGGATGCTTTCTTCCTATTTTTCCTAGGCTTTCCCTCATAGAGGTACTTTAAAGCTGTCTTTTCTTCTTTTCCAGCTTTTCCTACCTCTTCCCAATTACTTTCCTCTTCATTGGGGAAATTACATGTTTATCTACAAATCTAATTTTGGTAATATTCCTTCCAAATATTTCTAAAAGGTGTGGGAAAGTCTCATCACCTTATCCACATCCTCATGGATTTAGGTTTCAAATCTCAATTCTCAATCTAGTCAATGCACACATAATTTTCCATTTTACTTTTATTAAATTAAAATAAAATAAATCCAAATACTAATTCTCCATTGGGGTCCACTTCCTCTTTGGACTTATTTAATTTTCAAATAAAAAGCATATAAACTTGGGGTATTATGAGAATATAATTTATTACTTGATTTCAAAAAATAATAACAGGCTCTCTATCAATATACTTACAGTGAAACCCAAAGCTAAAAGTCCCTTTGATATATACATGATGGTGTATTTATAAGAAGTGAGGTGACTTTTCACCTCCCCTTATGACTTTTGGACTTCCCTCATGACCTTTGAACTTCCATGTGACCTTTCGACTTCTATGTTTCTTTGCATTTTCTCTTCACCTTTTTAATTATGAAAATTATCATTTAATATATTAAAATAAAAATTAGGAAACAAATAAAAACATTCATTTGAGAAGTTGTGTTATGAACATATTTGACACTTCAATACTAAGTTCCATAGTTACATATGTGTCTCATGCCTTGTATTCAATAGAAAAATTCTTCACCTTCTGAGATAACTCTTGATCATATTTGACTCTGCATTCTAAGGCATCTGATATAATTGTCTTTGATTCTACTTGCAACTTGTTTTATAGCATTGTAAACTTGGTATGAATCCTAGCAGGTTCTACGACATATTGAATGATTTCCAATTATGTTACTTCCAATCCTTCTTATGAATCTTCATGCCTTATGTTATCTAATTCTTCTTTCATTTCTCACTTGATATTGTCTTTTGGTATTATTTATCCTAGCTTGCCAATAGAAGGTGTCTTGTACATTCTTACCAAGGCCTATAATCCATTGTATACTTTCAGATAGGATGATATTGTGTTAACCATGTTCCTAATCAATTATTCATGTGATTTCACAAACATTTTTACTCCCACACTATAGAACTTAGCCTCTAATGTACCTTTATTTGGAAATTATGTGGGTGCATTTGAGTACTATGTGTTCCATTCCTGAATCAAATCCATTGTTGAAAGAGATAATCTTATTAGTGTTCCTATTTATTCTAACTTCTTTTTCATGTCAATTATAGGATCTCCTCTAAATCTTGTAGTTATTCATGAATTTTTAATTGCAAACTTTCCCTGTTGGAACTTGTGGTGGAAAAACTTTGATTCTGTATGAGGAGATGTTCATTTTTTTTTTGTGCATTCGTTAATTATTTCTTTAACCTTTCAACATCTTGAGCTAATTAATCAATTTTCTTCTTCTTTTTTCCTGCAATTGTTTTTCCTACAGAATCTATTCCCTTAGGGTTGGTTCTTGTAGCTACTACAATCTCCCTTTCTATATATCGATATAGCTCGATCCATCTCATTAGGATATATTCTCTTCTCTCTTGATTAATTTTAAACTTGAATTAATCGAAATTAAATTTTGAGATGTCTAATATTCTTTCTTCTCATTGAACTGTGATTCCCATATCATTGAGTGGTAGATGCCCTCCTATTATTGGTGTTGGAGGCTGAATATTTAAGGTAGCCACAATTGGTTCAAATACCAAATTCTTCATTCTTGTTTCTTCTCCCTGCTTGTCAACTAACTCTTTGGAAATTAAATCTTCTTCTAAGTTATTTTCCATTGCTTCATCCTCTCTTCTCTTTATCTCTTCTTCTTCAATTTGTATTCTTTTTTAAACTTCCTCTTCTTTATGTTTCTTCAGGGCTTCTTCTTATTTTTTTCTCTTTACTTCTTCCTTCTTTTTTGACAATGCCTCTTGTTTTTGTTTCTCCTCTTCCTATTTTTTCTATGCATCTTCTTATTCTTCCTTTCTCCTCTTCTTCTGCCAGCTTCTTTGCATCTCTATCTACTTTGAGCTTCTTATTTCTTTCCTTCTTAGCATACTAATCATGTTTCCTTTTAATTTATTTATTATATGTGTGTCCATATTGTATGGATATTCTTCTTCCCAGTTATTTTGAACATATCTAACCTTGGATGGACTTCCTCCTTTGGCTGCTTCATCCAATTTAGTAGCATCGAATAAATTTGCAATATTTTCCTCTTTTACCCAAGATATTGAAGCATACATCCATTTATGTCAAAATTTGGCACAATGATGAGTAGCCACACCTCTAGGATATTATCTATGATATCCTAGCTCATTGAATTTGAAATTCTTTATTTCTCAAGGTTATGCTTCCACTTCTTTCATATTTTTCAAGTTGTATGATCCTATGCATAGTGGAAATAGTGTTCATGGTTATTTATTTTCATTTTACAGTGAACTAGATAACCCTATAGAGAGTTGGTAAGAATCTTGATGCATTACCACTTTATCGGTCAAGAATAGAGGAAAAATATGAGGGCTTTTAAATGCTACGAAGGCTCATATAAATTTTCCATCTAGAGGGGTGAACCAATTAGTAACCTTTGGCATGGACGCTATTTCTTTGTTAGAAATATAAGATGGTTCAACATCAAAGATCATCTAATATAAGGCTGAGATGAAATGTGTAGAAATTATACAACAAGCATGTATATCATAGATTCAATACGATCTAATAATGCACTAAAGCTAGATACTAAATCACTTCTAAAAATCAATCGTAGAATTAAAAACACAATCGCCAATCACATGAAGCAAAGAAGAATCAATCAAACGACAATATAGATAATTTCTCGGGGAAATATTGCTGCTCAATGCCCCACTATCTTCTATTGTATATTTAACATGGATACATGAAACAATTACATGTCACTTTTATCACAAGAGCCCTCTTGTACTCAAATAACTATCTCACACTATCCTAGATAAAACTAACCAACAATTAGTCAATTTTCTTCCTCCTGACAACCTGCCTACCTTGCACAATTCATGTGGAATGAAATCCCTATTCCATAGGAATTTTTTCCTTCCTTGAATACGCAAGTATCATGGGAAATTGAATGGGTGTTTGGTTGCATGGGTGCAACCCTATAATCCTACAACTCATATTCATCTTCCCTTTCACTTAGATCTCAGCTGGGTCTCCACTAGAACTGACATGCATGCAACTAATAATAGTAAATCCTTAGTTGCATGTGAGATAATTGATTGTGAATTAAATAATTTTTAATTCACTTGATCTCTCACTAGTGTATAAGACAATTACAACTAGAAGAACTGAGTTTAACTCACTTAACTGAGTTAAACTGGTTACAACCTGCATTAACAAATGCACCACTGCACTTCAAACTCTATTACAACTAGAATTACTCTGCATGCCTCACCAACTAGCTTCAACTCGAAATTCATGAGTTAACTGAGTTTATCACTCTAAGTTAAATATTACAAGTTTTTTTGAGATTAGATTACATTTTATTGTCCATATTAATTAAGGTATAACTAAAATATACATGCACCAAATTTAGCCCACACTAGTGTAGGTGCTACTAAGACCTATGGTCCCACACTAGTGTAGGTGCTGAAATATCTTGTTGAACTTCAAAAAAATGTTTGGTAATATGAGCATAAACACCTATATATCATGTCTCCCATATTAATTTGCAATATATGTGCACTTCTAATATATAATTGGTAAAGGTCCATTTCCATCCCATTCCTAGAAATTCATATTTTTCGCAAATTCTATCCAACAAGTAAGAATACATATAAAATTCAGGATGTTCCTCTTTTGTTGTATTTTTTTCTTGTTACAAGTCATTTTATCACATCTTCTTCAAAGGCCTGAAAACCTAGATAAATCAACATCCTTGAACACTTTTTCATAATCCATTTGCAAAAACCTAAGCATTATCTCTTCAAAAAGTATGAGTTTCTAGGTTAATCAGCTCAAAAACATTGTTTATAGCCCCATCACACCATGCATGCATTTCCATTTGCAATGGTTGAAAGTTTCATAACTGAGCATCTAAACTAACCAAGCCAGGTTTCTCTACTTTGCAGGTGCAATGGTTCTAGAATTTCAGGAAAATTAAAGAATATTTTTGAATATTCTCCTTCGAGAAGCTTCTAAGGTGGTTTTAACCATTTACCATGGATAGAGATATTGAATTCCTATTGTAGAGTTCTTGTCTCTTATGCTTTGAGCTTATCCTCCTTTATATCTAGATCTTAAGCCTAGATTGGTAAATCCTAAACTACCACTTTTACCTTATAAATATACTATATCCCATAGATTCTGGGTTGGATTTTGGAGATTACTAGTGCCCTCATGCTATTACTTTGAGCTTGAGGAATGATCATCCATTTATGCATTGGGGTTGAGTGTGAAGGTTTGCTTTATGGCAAGGAAGGACATGATAATTGAGGATACATCTATAAACGGCTTTAATTCTCTCCTTCATGTATTAATACAAAAAGCACTTTGTTTTCCTATATTTGTGTTGATTAGAGACATTAGTTTAAGCTATGTGGATATTGTAGTTCTCTTTCTTATTTTATTTATTGTTGTAGGTTACATTTACAGTGTGTGGAGCTAGAGTTGGAGCTTACAAGTAGAGAGAAGAGGAGGGTTTGCTACAGATTCCAAGTATGTATATTTTTAGTATTCAAATCTCTTTAAGGAAAACATAGATATTTTTTACGCGTGTTGTTTCTAGATCATGCCACTAGATTTAGGGAGCAACCTGAGTGTTAAATGGAAATTCACTTCTGCAAAAAAAGATGAACTTCCTATATTTAGTAGCTTGAACTAGAAACAACAGATAGTAAAAAGAGCTATGTTTTCCTTAGATATATTATATTCTGGAAAATAGACCTACCTAGAATATGTAGTAATTACTCCTCTTCTTTCTACTTGTAAGAACTAACTCTAGCCCCACGCACTATAAATGGAGCCTACAACAATGACTAAATCAAGAAAGACAACAAAAATATACACATATCATAAACTAATGTCTCTAATAAATGAGTCAAATGGAATTGAAATATATAAGTATCAACATGACACAAATGTAGGAAAATGGTGTGCTTTTTGTAGTAATAAATGAAGGAGAGAGTTACAACCATTTATAGATGCTTTAAATTATAGATGTCTCCCAAATTGTCTTGTCCTTCCTTTCCACAAAGAAAAGCTTCACACCTAACCCAAATGCATAAATGGATTATGATTCCATAAGATCAAAGTTTCAACATGAGGGAAATAGTAATCTCCAAAATCCAACCCAAACTCTATGAGACGTAGTAGATTTATAAAGTAAAAGTGGTAGTTTAGGATTTACCAGTCTAGGCTTAAAATCAACATATCAAGGAGTATAAGCTCAAAGGACAAGACATAATATCTCTAGAGTGGTAATTTGAGATCTCTATCCATGGTAAATGGTTAAAACAATCTTTGAAACTTCTGGAAGGAGAATATTTGAAAATATTTTTTAATTTTCCCGAAATTCTAGAACCATCACACCTTCAAAATAAAGCAACATGCTTTGGTTAGTGAAGGTAGTCAATGATGCAACTTGCAACCATTGCAAGTGGGAAGGCATGCATGGTGCATTGGAGATAAAAACAATGTTTCTGAGCTTATTGACCCAGAAAATCAGACTTATTGGAGAGATGATGCTTAGGGATTTCAAAAGGGATTATGAAAAAGTGTTCAATGATGTTGATTGATGTGGGATTTTAGGAATTTTGAGAAAATGTGACAAATTAACCTATAATAGGTTCCCCCTAAAGTGAAAATTCAGAAGCAATGGTTGAGGACTGAAGTGATTTACCTTATGACAAGTTCAGATCAAGAACAAATTGGTTAAGATCATCATTTTTTACAATACATATTATCATCATGATATCATTGTTGAGGGAGGCATACCCATGCTCAGCATATAATCCAATATTACATGTACAATTATCAATAAGTCATGTCCACTGATGATAGAGTGTGGACCCATGCTTGGATGATTGTCCAAATGATCATAGCCATCATGCTTTTTAATCTTGTATGAATCCTAAAATCGTAGCCTCGATGGGTGGAACTAGATCTAGGGTATTCTACCTTGTCACTCGATAGTATGAGTATAGCCATGTGAGTAAATGAGTTGGATTCAAACATGGTAGACACCATCTAATTACTAGCCAATGATGTAAGTCGCTAACAAAATTGAGAGAAACCACCGATGATGTTAATAGCTCTCAAAATTCTAGTACAATTTAAGTGGTGTGAATAGATCAATTGAAGTCGAACATCACAAAAAATATTTGGTCGAAGGCCAATAATGAGGACTTGTTGCCAAGAGCGAGGAAAATTTCTATTAATGTATGAAAGCACCATGGTACTGAAAGTATTTTCTAAGTCAATTTTCTAGATAATGAGTTGATGTCGACATGAAGCGACCCTTTGTAGGAGGGGCATGATGTATCCCCCATCAACGACACAAAGGGGTATCAATATTTAAGACAAGATGACGTTGATGAAAATTTGGTTTAGGAAAGGGAGACATGAATGAAGGCTTAAGAGTATTATAAAAAATATCAATTGAATTACTTCTCTTAAACATATCGATGACACTTTATGGAGTTGGAAGCATTGACTCATAGCCTACTATGAAGTCTTTTTATATGGTGTTATTAACCAAATATGAAATAAGATTTCCCAACCTAATAATCACAAAGATGAAGTGAAAGAGTGTCATATTCAAGAGTAACTCACTCTCATTAATGGGTTATGTACCCTTTTTTCTTAATTTACCTAACAATTTCTATTTAATAACTTTTTATTTTTGACAAGCTTGAGGAGGATAACATATTATTGATCTATAAGTTCATGCTTTGGATGAATCCTTATAAGTATTTTTAACAAACCTTAAGGAGTGGTTCTGTCCTACATGTTCAATGATTCCAATGTTGTTTGATGATTTTACGAGTTCAAAGAAGGTGTAAGTCAACTTTTTTTTCATATTTAGAGAGTTTGAAAAAGAGGTGAAAAATAAAACTGAGAGGTTCCTTTTCATAAATTTAGTCCCTTGAATCCGAAAAGGAATAAAATGATACTTAGGAGAAGTAGTTAGTTATGTTTGACCAAAGTATTCATTTTTTGTAAATATTCTATCTTCATTCGGAACATGGTTAAACTTATACTAGGTAGACCTCTTTTCATTTACTTTAACGATTCGAAAATATAAGTGCTCAACAATATTTTCATGTTTTGGGAGTTTGAAAAGAGCTTAAAGATGACTCCGCCTAGAGGAACAAGTGGTATAAAGGGTAGCAACTATTTTTGGTCATGATGGAACTGTTAAAAACACTTAGAGTTCAAGAGACTAGCTAATAAAACCACCCTGGTTCCTCATGAAAGGGTAAAAAAAGCGAGGTGAAAGCTTATGATGGGCCAAGTAGATGGTGACTGTAACACCCCCAA
>JAXQQM020091508.1:0-22218 GCA_034641835.2 Pinus albicaulis
ATCCTCTACTTGTTTATGAAGGAGGTCATTTGAAAATTGTGTTTTTGCCATCTGCTTATGATTGAAGCAGACATTATAAACACAAAAGTTTTCTTTCATCTATGTTTATCATTTGAAGACTATTTTTGAACAAGTTGTCTATGGGCCCTCTACTTATCATGAGGAGGAAATTTTGAAAAATTGCATGGGCGCATTTAGCCCAAATTAACCAAACCGAAGAATGTCTATGAACAAACTATTTGTGGGCTCTTTAGACAAGCTGTATTTATCATTCAAAGAGACCTGTACTTGTCATTAAAGGAGGCTTCTTTTAGGTTGTGAGGGTGCCCTTTCTTCTGCGGAAGGAGGCCTTTATCCCAATGGATTTAACCCTTGAAAGAGGCTACCTATTCCAAATGCAGGCCCTCACGGAGAATTTGTGCCTTTACCCTCTGCTTATCTTTTTGAAGGAGGCTTCAAAACACAATCTTTGTACCATTTGCCTATCAAACATGTTTTTATAGAATTTTACTGTGAAATCTATAGGTAGGTAATGTTTTTGCAAATGATAAATGTCTGCTACCTGTCTTTGGACTAATCTTTATTTGTAGTAGTTGTAGCTCCTTTGGTGTTGTAGCACTTTTGATGTTTTTAGAGGCTAGGCTAAAGAAGGATGAAAGGTAGTTTTTCCTTTTACACCTTTCATGCTGATGCCTAGTCTGCTAGAGGCTCTCTTTTGCCAAAGACTGCCACCCTTAGCTTCATGAGACTATTTTTCAGAGGTGGACCACATGTTTGGAATAAATGCAAAAATTCCATTTTGAGTTCCTATATGCAGACATTTCCCAAGATTTGTATATTTTGCTCATACTTTCTTGCTGTCATCAATGTATACACCCCTGTAGAGATGTATATAGATGTTTTTGATCTTTGGAGAGCTTTCTTCTTGTAGTGTCATGATGGTAATACCTGAAATTTCAGTTGATATTCTTTCTTTGGACACAAAACCTAAAAAACTCTGCTCTTTTCTGAATTTAACATTATAAGCTCTGTTGAAACAAAATACAGCGACCATTTTAGTGGTGTATGACCTATGGATAGATAAAGGATTTGTTTTGCCAAAAAATGAGAAATGAAGGTTGACTGATGTTGAAAACATGGTTTTTGGCTTAGAGATAGCTTTGTCAAGGTATTTTCCCTAGACACCACCACCTAGACTTAGAGATTTTGTCATAGATTCCGAAGAATTTCTCAAGCATAATCAGGTTATCATATGACAACATAATCAGTGAGAGAGGGACAGGTGCTTTTCCAAATGCTTGGACAATGAGATTTATGGAAACAGGGGATTTTGATAGCAGAGAGACAAAACCTATGACAGCTATAGACAAGGAGACTTTGCTAAAATGAGATAGGATTTGAAAACTGAAGAATTTTCTCATCATAGGCTGAAAAGGAAAGGTAGGGAGACGAAAATTTGTTTGAGGTGTTTTCTAGATGACAAATTGACAGATTGAGATTAGCTTCTAGAAAACTCATCCAAGGAATCTAGTCATCAAAACATGCAAAAATACTGATGACGCCATACATTATGGTCGTGTCTGGCCAGTTAGTGACTTGAATGACAGGGTAACATTAGACCAAGATTTGGAGCCCTAGGACCTAGCCTTCCTAGACTCAGAGAGGTCTCTCTCTATTATGCAAAGGATGTAAACTTGTTTGCTTCTGTATATTGGATTTTAGGCTAGTTGTTAAGTATGTTTTGGTTTGTTTTAGGTTTTTTGAGGGGAACAGATCAAAGGATAAATAGATCAAAAGTACATCAGATCAACTGGGCTATGGGGTCGAAAAGGTCGAGACTATCTCAATGATGGACAAGGTATTACTACAGGGCCGATTTGGTTGAGATAAATGGATTCTTTGGGTGAAAGTGAAATGAGATGGACACTAAGTTTGTGAAAGACAAAGAGGTTTTAAGCATAAATAGTTAAACAAAAAGAATTCATGAGTTAGGGCTGACCATTAATCTCTATGAACGAAACTCAAAATGATAGATGCAGAAAATAAACAATCCAGTGATACATAGAAGTATAAGACCCTCTAACTTTGGGAAAATCACCTTCAGACTTTTGGGAAAACAAATAAGACAAACAAACAACTCAATATATGAAGAGGGAACTCCTAAACATCATATCTTGAGCTATCGGGAACTTTGAAATAAGACTGCAAAGCATGGACAAAGGGCAAGATCGAAACAAGACCTCTTTGACTTAACTAAAACAACCAATAATTCAGAGAGAGATTTCAGAAATGGAGTTTTGATTAGCTATGAGTAAGCAGGGCATACTGTGAATCATACTAGACAACATACATAATAACCATTAATGAAACTGATAACAAGTTCTTAGGGTACCAAAGAGAAATTAAGAATTCTTTGACATAACCAAGAAAGATGAAAACATTTAAGCTACAATGAATCAGGAAATTTGAGGTGCCTCCATGGGCATATCTCAAACTTATTATTTATTGAACTACAACAAGCAAGAATCATGAAACATGTATGATAAACTAAGAAAACATAACAGATAAGGAACACAATACCATTCTCCAAGCCATGGAATCCTACATACAATCCTCCTCCACCATCAAAGTCAAGCAAGAGATCATCCACTTCATAAGACAAGTATTTCTTCAAAGCTCATAATGCTATGTATTTCTCTCTATAACATTTATTTCTACCTCTGGTTACAATTAATCCTCTTGGATTATATAGGCCAAAGAAGAGGAAACCCTCCTAGAGCAACTAGAAGGCCATTGGCCTAATACAAATATCTGATTTTGTTATCTTTAAAAATATCTATTTAAGATAAAAATAGTAAGAAAATTGACTTTTGATCTCTGACATGGAGTTAAAAATAGCTTAACGCACATTTGGATGGCCACCTTCAAAAAACTGTCTTTTCAGCAAAATCCTTCAGGAGCGTAGCAGCAGAAAAAAGTATGTTTTGCAGAGGATTTTTGAGAGACTTTATGATGTTGAAACGAGGCTCGTGATGGCTCGTTGGAAAGCCCTAGATGTCTAGTTTCTGAAAATACTTTATTTTTTTCAAACTGATCCATGAAAGCCTGTCAAAACGTGGACTGAGTGAAAAAACCCAGGAGGGTCTCACCTGTTGATATTTGAGGCAGAAAGGTGAATTTTGACTATTTTTTGCCTCTTTGGGGGACCAAAACACCTTATTTTGATCTAAAAATTTGTGAGTAGATGCCCCCAAATTTAATACATCCAAAAAAATAACTTTTATGAGCTGAGGATGCTCCTAGAAAACATGGCAGCGCCTAGAAAAATGTGAAATTAGGCCTAAAAATCACAAAAAACAAGATCATGTCCAAAATTGCTCAATTTTGGTGAGCAAACCCCTTATGGGTTTCTAGAAGCATGCAAGGAATCTGAAGCCAATATTCCAAGCCTAGATATGTCTTTTTCCCCTTTTTTCACTGGGCACCTCCTTTGGGCAGTTTTGAGCTTTTCTTGGGCAATTTTGAGTTTTCTTCGGGCAAATTGATTCAATTTCTTGTAATGCCCGATCATTTTCCTTTGCAAACCCAAGTCTTTGTTTGCCTTGTCTAATTTGTCCTCCAAATGCTTGTTTTCTCTTTCAAGCCATGATTCTTTATCATTTTCTATCTCTTGGGCAAGCAATTGTGTGAGAGGATACGATCAAGCAAGGGATGCTTCTTCTTCTCTTTGTGTCTCCAAAGCTTTCCTAAGACCAATAGTCCTAGGCCTTTTTATTACTGGTTGCTCTTCTTCCTCAATATCATCAAATTCACCCATATACTCTTCAAGTTTGACTTGTGCTTTGTATGCTTCCCTTTGGTATTTGAATGCTTGGGCCTCATAGATTTCCATTTGCCCGCTCATCTGTCTATTTTGCATTTGTAGAAAGTGTATGAGGTCCTTCGACCTTTCTAGATCAGTTTCTAAGTTCTGGATTTGGGCTTGTCTGTTTTGCAAAAGTGACCTAAGGATTCTGGCTTCATCATCTTCAGCATCACTGTCTATTTGTATGATGTCAAATTCCTTATCATGCTCATGGCTACTCTCCCGCTGTTCCATTTTTTCCTTACCTTTGCTTTGAATGGGATTCTTTGCCCATGTTCTCTTTGGCACTTCAATGTTACGCTTCTTGGGCAACTTGCCTCTACTTTAGAGTGCTCTAGTAACATTTGTAGTTACAACTTGAATAGTCTTATTCTTTGTAGATTTAGTGGTATTAGGCTTCACCACTTTTGGAGAAAGATTCATGGCCCCTTACCTAGGTGAGGCAGCTAGAACATGATTTTGAGAACTCTCTTCATGCTCTATGTTTTTACTGTCTTCTTTTTGGCTTATTTGCTCATTGTCTTTGATTTGATCTTGACTATCATTGGGGCTGTTTGGATCTTTTTGTTTCATGCTATCACCCTTATATTTTTCACTGTTTTGTGCCTTGTCCTCTTGAGGGCTATCATGTTCACTGCCTCTTCTTTTATCATGACTATCTTTAGGACTGCCTTTTTCACCCTCCTCACTGTTTTTAATTTGTTGAGGGCTGCCTTCCTTATGACTGTCTTCATCTATTTTTTGTATGTTGTCACCTCCCTTACTGTTTTGAAATTGTTCTAGGCTGCCAACCTTACCATCACTGTATTGAACTTCTTCTTGTGTGCTGCCCTCACCATGCTCACTATTTTCAAGTTTTTCATATGAGCTACTTCCATCATGACTGTCTTCATTGTCATTTTGCATGCTGCCTCTTTGATTGCTTTCATGCTGACTGCCACTCTGTTTCTCATCACTGCTTTGCTTGGACTCTTCCCTTTGTTCCTCATCATCATTGCTCTGCTGGTTTTCACTTTGTTCCTCATCATTACTGCTTGCTTGAGGACTATTATGTTCCTCATCACCCTCATGCCTGATTTCATTGGATTCTTCTCTTTCACTATCATTACTAGCTGTATGTGGGCTGTCCCCATGCTCACTGTTTTGCCGGGTGCCATCATGCTCATGTTCACTGCTCTGCTGAGGGTTGATTTTTTCTTCATCATTACTAACTTCTTGTTTGATTTCACTGCTATGTTGACTGCCACTGACTTCCTCATCTTTTGGTGAGCTCTCTTCACCATCATTAGTATGCTCATGGTTACTGTTTTGTTGATTGTCACTTGGTTCATGATCACTACTTTGCTGAGTATCACTATGTTCCTCATCATCACTACCTTCATGCCTTCTTTCATAAGACTCTTCTTTTTCACTATCAATCATGGGTGATGTTTTCTTTTGAGGGGTAGATTGACTAGATGAAGGGGAGACATAGTCAGTGGAGGGTGAGGAGGACATATGATATGGGCCATGAGATGAAGAGGTGGTAGTAAAATCCGGATGAGAAATGAAAGTCTCCCAAGAAACTCCTTTATTTTCAAGCTGGTGAAGGATGATGATTTTGATGAGAGAATAATGAAAAAGACTATCTTTTTGCTGAGCAGGAGGTCTCTTTTGGAAAAAAGAGGACATCTTGTCTATGATCTTGCAGAGGAAGAAAGGGATATTCAACAACTAAGTCTGAGTGAAATGCATAAAAAGTCTGACATTATAGGAATAAACCCAAGAATATCTCCCCTCACATGTGAAATATTTCATGATGGTTTTCATAAGGGGCACATAACTGTTCAATAGATGAGAAAAGGGGAAGATAGCCTTGCATTCATTTTGGTAAGCTGGTTTCAAGAAGGGCTTGTAGTGGTCTATGTCCAAATAGGCTTGTTTGAACCATTTCTCACCAAGATAGGGAATCTTGGTGGCCTTTGACACTGACCTAGGAGTGAGAACAAAATCAAGGCCTGCTATGTGAACATGTTCTCTTTGCAGCCTCAGGGAAAAAAACTGTCAAGGGAGGGTGATTTGTGACCTCTTGGACTCTTTGGAAAAAATCAAGACACCCTACCTCCTAAAAATAAAAAATAATTGAAGGGAATTCAGTTATCTCTTGAGTTGTAGTAGGCTCAAACCTATTGTGAAATCCACCTTTGTTGGCTTTCCTTGGAGGCATGTTTGCTTTAGGTTTCCCTCACTGGTTTATCAGAAGATACTTTTGAATGAACTGAAAATAGATCCCTTCTTCAAACAATATTTTTCCTTGTTACTGAGCAAAGAGGCTTTCAAAACAACCTATGTTTTATCTTTATAAGGCTATGTTACCTTCCATGCACTTAACTCAAAACAACCCTTAAACTGTTAAAAGGTGCTCTTCCTCAAACACTGCTTTTCTTTTTATTTAGCAAGCAGGAGACCTTTGAAAACAAACTATGTTTTTCCCCTTATAATAATGTGTCTTCTTTCACCTATTCAACTTAAAACAAGTTTTTAATCTGAAAATAGGCCTCCCTTCTCAAAATTGTAAACATGACTTTTCCGACAAATAGGACTTCTAGCCCTTTAAAATCACTGATTTTATTCTTCCTTAAAATTTGATTTCAAACTCTCTTTAAATCAAAAAATTAGGCAGAGAAAACAAAAATACCTTTTAAAAGAAGTCTCTGCTGCTTTTGAGGATAACCTCCTTGTGAAAAAAATTGTTTTTTTTTTGGCAACTTTGAGGGTTCATGAGGGTGGTAGCCACCTCCCTTTAGCATTGGCTCGGGTGGTCAAAAATCCGTTCAGAGGTGGCCCAGGGAAACACGTCGCGTTCAGGCTGGGTGCCGGGCAGTGGGCCGTTTAGAGGTGGCCCGGAGAAAAACGTCGCGTGTTGATGACTGAACGTCGGTTTCTTGCACAGGCGCATTGCGTGTTGATAACGCTGCAGAGGTGTTAAAAAATGCCTTTTCTTATTTGCCAAATTTTTGCACAAAACATAATGAAAAGTAAAAAAGCTCGGGTAAGGCCTTTTATGTTTGACAGAGGGTTTGAAAAGTGCCCTTTTCCCTCCCTTTTTGCCAATTTGAAAATCCACCCTTTTTCCTTTGCATTTGTGTTGAAACAAAATGACTTTGTCCCTTTGTTGAGGGGTTTCCCCTTTTTCTAACTGGTTGATCTCTTTTGCATGGTGTCTTCTTAGTTCATTTGAATAAGGCATAATTAGTAAACTGTAATCCTTCCTTATCACTCATGAATATCTTCAACAAACTGTCCTTTTTGCTATGTGACATATTACCTGTAACATATGCCTTTATTTGCACCATATCACTTTAAAATTTAGACAATAATAATGTGATTTTGTTTATGATAAATGCTCTTTGTTTATCTTTTGGAGGAGGTAGCGCAAAGCAGCCACTGAGGTTACTTAAAAACATTGTTGACCCTCTGCTTATTAGTGAAGGAGGTCCTTTCAACATATTCTTCCAGGCGCTTGTTTTATACTTAAGGCTTCAACTTTTTATACATCCAAAGCTTTGTCTATCAATTTAAGAAGGTTTTCCTCAAAACATTTAGCCCTGTAATTTTCATCTTCTAACAGTTTCCTTGAAACAAGCTGTGTGTTTTCCATCTGTGTAATGATTGAAGGAGGCTGCTTTTCACCAAATACCATGACCTCTGCTATACTTCTGCACATTCACTCTATTTTTGATAAGAAACTCTTTGGAAATTTATGAAATGTTCTCCTCATCTCAACTGTCTTCTTTGAATGGGTGACTTATAGAAAAAAAATTCTCTGTACTTATCTCTCTTATATAAGCTTGGAGGAGGCACCTTTAATACTGTGTTATTTCCATTTCTTATCAGTTGCAGAAGTTACCTTGAACACAGCTTTTTCTATCTCTTTTCCCATTTAAATGAGGTTTTCTCATCAAACGCTAGCCCTGGATATATCCTTTGAAGGAGGCTTATACAAAAACCACTACTGATGGCCTTTCAACACCATTATGTCAATCCTCTACTTGTTTATGAAGGAGGTCATTTGAAAATTGTGTTTTTGCCATCTGCTTATGATTGAAGCAGAGCCTTTGTAAAGGAGAGCCTTTGTAAACACAAAAGTTTTTTTTCATCTATGTTTATCATTTGAAGACTATTTTTGAACAAGTTGTGCATGGGCCCTCTACTTATCATGAAGGAGGAAATTTTTGAAAAATTGCATGGTATTATTTGACCTTTGTTAACCAGACAAAGCTGAAGGAATGTCTACATGTCTATGAACAAACTATTTGTGGGCTCTTTAGACAAAGCTGTATTTATCATTCAAAAGAGACTACTGTGCTTGTCATTCAAAGGAGGCTTCTTTAAGCTAGTGAGGGGTGCCCTTTCTTCTCACGGAAGGAGGCCTTTAATACGATAGTTTTAACCCTTGAAAGAGGCACAACCTATTCCAAATCTGGGCCCTCTGGTAATGACTTTACCCTCTGCTTATCTTTTTGAAGGAGGCTTCCAAAACACAATCTTTGTACCATTTACTTCTCATATGTTTTGTAGAATTTTATTGTGAAATCTATAGGTAGGTAATGTTTTTTTGCAAATGATAAATGTCTGCTACATGTCTTTGGACTAATCTTTCTTTGTAGTAGTTGTAGATCCTTTGGTGTTGTAGCGCTTTTGATGCTTTTAGAGGCTAGGCTAAAGAAGGATAAAAGGCAGTTTTTCCCTTTACACCTTTCATGTTGATGCCTAGTCTGCTAGAGGCTCTCTTTTGCCAAAGACTGCCACTCTTAGCTTCATGAGACTGTTTTTTAGAGGTGGCCCATATGTTTGGAATAAATGCAAAAATTCCATTTTGAGTTCCTATATGCAGACATTTCCCAAGATTTGTATATTTTGCTCATACTTTCTTGCTGTCATCAATGTATACACCCCTGTAGAGATGTATATAGATGTTTTTGATCTTTGGAGAGCTTTCTTCTTGTAGTGTCATGATGGTAATACCTGAAATTTCAGTTGATATTCTTTCTTTGGACACAAAACCTAAAAAACTCTGCTCTTTTCTGAATTTAACATTATAAGCTCTGTTGAAACAAAATACAGCGACCATTTTAGTGGTGTATGACCTATGGATAGATAAAGGATTTGTTTTGCCAAAAAATGAGAAATGAAGGTTGACTGATGTTGAAAACATGGTTTTTGGCTTAGAGATAGCTTTGTCAAGGTATTTTCCCTAGACACCACCACCTAGACTTAGAGATTTTGTCATAGATTCCGAAGAATTTCTCAAGCATAATCAGGTTATCATATGACAACATAATCAGTGAGAGAGGGACAGGTGCTTTTCCAAATGCTTGGACAATGAGATTTATGGAAACAGGGGATTTTGATAGCAGAGAGACAAAACCTATGACAGCTATAGACAAGGAGACTTTGCTAAAATGAGATAGGATTTGAAAACTGAAGAATTTTCTCATCATAGGCTGAAAAGGAAAGGTAGGGAGACGAAAATTTGTTTGAGGTGTTTTCTAGATGACAAATTGACAGATTGAGATTAGCTTCTAGAAAACTCATCCAAGGAATCTAGTCATCAAAACATGCAAAAATACTGATGACTACCAGTGGCTCCATTTGGGGAGGGAAGCTCCTTTTTGGGAGGTGTCCAGAATTGCAGATCTCTGGCTTGTGAAGACCAGTGCCTTATCCATTGGCGTAAATTTCTCTCTTTCTTGATGTTATTTCTGAAAATTTACAGCATGATTAGCATCCAAGTCATTTCTATCTACCCAGCTATATTTCCTAACATTTTTTCTTCTTTAGGTGCATTTGGACTAGCAACCCTTTTGACATGACATTTTTTAGAGTGAAAACACTATCTACTTCTACACTTATATCTTTTGGGAGTTCAGATTAAACTGATGAAATTCTTTGATTCTCTACCTATGCTAGATCGACTGTCAAGATTAAGCTGTTTGACAGGATTTCATTCACTAAAATAAAACATGAAATTGAAAAATGACCAAACCAGGATTAGATGGTCTGATTTGTCATGTGTTTGTGGCATAAAAGACAAGCTACACACAAATATTATTTTCGCACAAAATGAGATTTAGAAAAATCAAGGTTAGGATACATAGTTTGTTTTTCATCCATGTTTTCCTCTTTGGTTCTGTTTTGAGCGTGTGGAACCAGTATCTTTTCCTAATCTACTTTCATTGATAAGTCAAGCTTACACAATTTGACTATCACTTCTTTCACTAACTTATCAGCAATCAATTTAAAACATGTCCAATTATGATTAGGCTAGATAACTAAACAAGATATATTTTAAGTGCTAGTAGTGGCATTTAGACTTGAGCACTTTCAGCATGACTATTTTTTGAACATGGGGCTTTTCTAATATTTTAAAACTGCCCTCTTTTCTATTTTTCTACTATTTTTGTATTTTCTATTTTGATTTATTTCTTCAAATAGTGATATGTACAATGAGTGAAAATTTTCAAACTAGAGCTCTTGACAAAATTAATTTTTTAGTGTCCTGCCATTTACAGGACCTCCACAAGTCCAGTCCCATCAAGCTCTCGCAGGAAAAAAGCATTATTTCCACTAACTAAGGCCCTTTCCATAAATTTTCAAACTTACCATGCTTTCCTTTATCTTCCCTTCTGAAATCCCATTTTAATACTTTATCCCCAACCTGAAAATCATTTTCCTTGGTCCTTCTGTCAAACATCTTTTTCATCTTATCTTGCACTAACTAAGTCCTTTGGTAAACTTATTCTCTTGTTTGTTGTAAATGGATAGTCTGATTTATCCTCCTTTGCATGTCATTTTCTTCTGTTTGAACTTCTTGTAATAGCTTCATCATTGGAACTCCTAAAGATGTCGAGAAAATGGCATCCATGCCATACACTAGTTGATAGGGAGACATACCAATTGATTTTTTGGTGGTTAGTCTATCAGCCCATAGTGCGTGTACTATTTTTTCATGCCATGCTCTTTGATTTTGTTAGAGAAGCTTCTTAATGATATTTACTAGGATTTTTTTAGAAGACTCAGCCAAACCATTACCTTGGGGGTAATAAGTCGTGGAATGTCCTAACGTAATATGATATTTGTAACAGAAGTCAACCATTCTTTTGGAGGAAAAGGCAGCAGCGTTATCAGTGATAATTTTCCTAGGACAACCGAATCTAGATAAAATGTTAGTTTCTAGGAACTTGATGATGACTAAATCGGTGGCATTCCGGGAGGGTATGGCTTCTATCCATTCGGTAAAGTAATCAGTGGCTGTGAGGATCCATTTGTGTTGAGAAGATGAAGAAGGGTGTATTTCCCCAATAAAATCTAAACCCCATTGCTGGAAAGGACCTTCAACTATGATGGGATGTAAGGGCAAAGGTAAACGTTTTTTCTTGCCATCAAAAATTTGGCATTTATGGCATGTCATAACAAGTTTGTGAGTGTCAGGGAACAAGGTAGGCCAATAATAGCCGACTCTAAGGATTTTTTGGCTGTGGTTTTCCAGTAGAGATGTCTTCTGCATTCTCCTTCGTGTATTTCGTGCATAATTTTTTCTGCATCATCTTCAAGCAAACATTTAAGCAACATACCAGTGGGATCTTTCCAATACAGAATTCTATCTAGAATACAAAACTTTAAAGATTTTTGTTTGAGGAATCTTGCTTTTGTCTTTGATAAGGTTGGAGGAGCATTAAGATAAAATAACACGTAAATAATATCAGCATACCAAGGGGAATTTACAAACACTTCTTTGACATGAGGGGCTGTGCATTCTTCCTGTTCTTCTAAGGTGTTAAAATTTTTTATATCTAATGCTTGGAGATTTGTTTCAGCCATTAGTCTTACAAGCCCTTATCCCTTAACAAGTTTGGTGGGTCTGATTTCTAAGTCATATTCTAAGATGATAGCAATCCACTTTCCTCTTTTACCATCGGGATCTTGATTTAATATATCTTTGACGACGGTATGGGGAACGAAAGCAATGATATGAGAATGCAAGATATAAAATCGGAAATCTTTCAGTGCTTTTACCAGTGCGAATGCCTGTTTTTCCATGATATTATATTTTAAGGGAGCATCTCTTAGGGCTTTGCTAAAAAAAGCTATGGGTTGTTCTTGCCATGCTGCGTTCTTTTGTAACAATACTACAACGACCGTGTGTTCAAATGCAAATGAGAAAATGTAAAAATCTTTGGTGAAATCAGGACTTATTAGTACTGGTGTTTTGGTGAGTGCTTTTTTAACCAATTCAAAAGATTTTTTGGCTTCCACAGTCCATTTAACTCCAACTTCCTTTTTTAACATGTTTGTGATATCTCTCAAAAGTTCGGAAAGATTTGGGATGAATCTTCTTAAGAAATTAATTTTTTTGATAAAGGATTGTAATTCCTTAATGTTTCTGGGGTGACTGATTTGCAGTATGCCTTCGATTCTTTTGGGGTCTATTTTTATTCCATCTTCAGAAATGTGACCAAGGAGCTTTCCTTCTCTGAGACCGAAAAGTGTTTTCTTGGGGTTCAAAGATAAACCATATTTTCTACATTTTTCAAAAACCTGTCTCAGGTGAATTAGATGCTCTTTATCTGATTTGGAATATACTGTGATGTCGTCAAGATATATGACTATGAAATAACCTATGTCTTCTGAGAAAGATATGTCCATGACTCTTTGAAATGTGGCACCGGCATTCATTAATCCAAAAGGCATTTTGACATACATGAAAGTGCCCTAAGGCGTGGTGAAATCAGTTTTGTGTTGATCACTATGAAAAACTGACACTTGGTTGTATCCAGAAAAACCGTCAAGTAATGAGATTATTTTAGCACCAACCACCTTTTGAAGTATGTGGTCCATTTTGGGTAAAGGATAGTTGTCCTTTAAAGAGGCTCTATTCAAATTTCGGAAATCAATACAAAGTCTAATCTCACTGGTCTTTTTCCTGACTGATACCAGATTTGAAACCCACTCAGAGTACCTAAAGGAAACTATTATCCCAACATCATCCATCATTTTGATTTCCTTTTCAACTAAAGGTAGTAAGACGAGATTTATTCTCCTCAAATTTTGTTTGAAAGGTTTCTGGTTTTCTTTGAGGGGGATCTTGTGTTGAATGATGCTTGTGTCGTATGATTTCAAATCTTGGTATCCCCATGCGAACACATCTTTAAACTCTTTAAACAACTCAATGTATTTATGTTTTATGTGAGGAGGGAGAGTTTTGGACAGTTTGATCATTTTTGGTTCTTCTGTGCTTCCTATGTTATATTCTTCTATATCAACCTCGATAGATTCCATTTTTGGTTTTTTGGCCACATCATTAAAATAAAACAATTCCTCTAAGGGTGCAAGCCCTTTGGGTATGGTGTCATTTTCACAGTGTAAGACTTAAAGCTATATTTGGTCTAGGTCCTCACATGTTTCGGCTTCATATGGACGATTAATCAAGTTTACATCTGTTAGAGAAGGTAAATCTGGCTCCTGGTCTTCATTTTTGTCAAGACTTCTTTCTTCATGTTCTAAGTTTGTTTCAGTCATTTCAAACTCATTTCTAGATTGAAAAAAATCATCAATTTGTTCATCATCTTTGAATATTTTCCAATGGTCAATGTTGTCCGGCACTACAGGACGATGTTTGACTTAGATATTGTATTGTTCTTTTAAACATGGTATTTGACAATTGCTTGCGGCAAAGGTAAGCTCATTCGCTAGGATATTCTTAGTCCTTGGAATATAAGTGAGTTCATATCTTTCGAAGGTTTTAAGGATGCCTAATGCTGCATTCTTGTATTCTCTCAGTCTTGAGTTTTTTGCCGAATATTCACCTTTGATTTGTCTAATTACAAGTTTTGAATCTCCCTGGGCTGATATTTTCTTAGCGCCTAAGTCTTTAAGTAAGTGCAGACCAAGTAGAAGGCCCTCATATTCCGCAATGTTATTGGTACATTGGAATTCTAATCTGAAAGAATGACCTTCATTAGTATTGTGTATCCAGATGCCAGCCCCCGAACTAGTTTTTCCATAGGAACCGTCAAAGCTTATACTCCAAAGAGTTTCCTTTTCATGCATGTTACTAAGCTGTTTTTCAGGTTTCTTAGAGCTTTGATCATCAGTTTCTTTATCTGGGGATGAGTAATGTTGTTCTGATGGTTTGAAAACTTCTTCATTTCCTTTTATCTGCTCATTTATATCACTTTCATTGTATAAGATAAAAGAATCTAAATTGGAATGAATGGAATAAACTGGAGTATTGTTTTTCCTATCTAGGTTGCTTACCATATATTTCATGTGAGTTTCTCGGTACAGCCTCCTAGTTTTGTTAAAGACCGGGATGGTAGCAAATGACATGTCCATTTGGAGGCTACCTCGTATTTTGGAAGCCCATGATCTTGATAATATCATTCCATATTTAGGAGGAATATCAGCCACCACTACGTCCATGACTAGAATTTTAGCTGGTATTTGTGTTAGAGTGAAACACAGGTTCTTTATCAGGCCTAAGCATTTGACCCTACTTGAATCGAATGAGTACAAGTCTTTGTAAGGTTTAGTTACCTCTAGGCCCAAACTCTCCATGACTACTTTAGGCATGAGGTTATGGGAATCACCGGAATCTAACATGGCATTATGTAATATCTTGTCATGGATGTTAAAACTTACGTAGAATGGGGAAACAGTTCCTTCTTGGTATTCTCTTTCTATTTTGGGACCAAATAAAAGCTCGGGTTTGTCGTCTGTCAGATTTAAAGTATCTGCATCATTTTCTATGTTTAAGACTTTAAATATTTGAGATCTGTACCTATCTACAGTTACTAGCTCAGTGAGGGGTATGGTTACCTTGATCTTGGCAATTTCTCCTTCGAAACTAAAAGGTGCTTGGTTTTTGCGCATATTCATCTCAGTTCGATCAACCATAAATTATTCTATATTCTTGATTTTCTGATTTTGATTCGGGGTTTCGTTCAATATAGTTGTTTTGGGAATCTCCGTAGAGGTACTAGGATAGTTGGGATCAAGGCTTGCCTGGCTAGTTTTGTCTTTGTTTTGGTTAGTTCTCTTAGCCATGATTTTGTTACTATCTGCTGTTCTTTTAAGAATGGTATCGGGGGCTTTTGTAACAACAGTGTTTGAGATACCTTTCTTAGAGTTGTCTTGGTTTTTCTTACTCCTAATATCATATTTCCTATGAACTTCCATTATGGCATTTTGTAATCCTATTTCAGGATCTTTGGGGTCCTCATAATTTGTTTCATTTTGGTTTGAGGAGAAGAAAACTTGTTCTTCTTCTGTGAGGAAAACCTCACCCTCGCTATCAGAACCTATCAAGTTTAAGTGATTTTCATCAAGTGGTTCCATATCTCTTTCTACCTCATCAACATAGTTTTATTGGAAAGGTGGCCTGATCTGTTGGTCATTTTCCCTTGGTTTGATTTGAGGGGGGTCTCTTCTAAAGTTTTAGTTCTGGCTTCTGTTTTGAGGATTTGGTTGGTTGTCCTTAAGAGGTGCTTTTTCATTTAGATTCATTCTTTCCCACGTTCTCTCCATGGATCTAACCAGGTTGTCTATTCTGGGATCTGAGGAGGAAATTGAAGGCATGGCCTCATCTCGATATGTGACTTTCTTTTATGATCTCATCCTAGCTCTCTTCTCAGCTAGGTTGGCTTCGACACTAACAGCTACTTTTTGCATTTCTTCTAAAGTTGCGGGGTATTTTTCTCTTAGTTGGTATGTCATATCTGGATCGAAACCTTCGGGAAATTTTACTAGCGCTGAGCCAAGTGGAGGTTTCATGTTAGGTGGAAGGGCGTTATAGACACTGTTGAACCTAGTGCAATAGTCCTGAACACTTTCCCCCATATTCCTTTTAAGATTGTTATATTCGGAGAGGATTTGGATGGGGTTTTTCCTGATTTCCCACCTGTTTATGAAAGTTTGGTAAAGCGTTGGGAGATCATGTATACTGTTAGGAGTTAATTTTTTAAACCATTTATTGGCTTCTCTACCTAGGCTTTTGGCAAACATTCTCATTCTTATGGTCTCATCTTCTATTTCCATGTATTCAAAAGCATCACTGATTCTATCTACATGCTGTTGGACAGTAGTAGCCTCAGCCCCGGTGAAATGTGGGATTTTGGTTTGGTAATCATTTTGCAAAGGTACCAAAGGTTGTGGTAACACTAATGGCGCATACCAAGTTGCCATGATGGGAGCTGATGATAGATTCACAGTATTAGGATTTGTAGGATGGGATGAGGAAATTTGCACAGTGGTGTTTTGAATGGGTGGGATGGAAGTACTTGGACTTGTAGACTGATTTTGAGCAGATTTGGGGTAAAAGGAGCCGAAGTGGTGGAGAAGCTGGAAATCGGGTGGTATAGTAGGCGAGGCTTCTCTGCTAATACTTGGTTGTAAATCTAAAGGCTCAATATAGGCAAGGTTGATTTTGCTCTTTGATTTGTTTCTGAAAAGGGTTTTTGCTGAACTCAAGTCAAACTGGGAATCTTGCAAGGACGTAAGATGTTCAGGTACAAAGCTTGCTTTGTGGATGGTCCTATCGGTAGCTAAGTTACCAGTTTTAGAAGTTTGCCACAAAATCTTTTCTGGGTCATCAACTATGATAGGGGGATTCGGGTCTGGGTGAGATCTGGTATTAATTCTTCGTGAAGCCATATTTCAAATTCAAAGCTTAGAGAGGGTGATAGTTGTGATTTTTTTTTGGATGGTTGTCCTCTCTAGGGGCTTTTCGGATTTGAGTAAGGTAAAAACTAAATGAAGGCTAGTGGAGTCGCTAGGTGGATGTTCTTGAGGTTTATGGTCCACCACCAATACTGATAAAGATGTTTTTTAGGAAAATTCTTTTCTAGAAAAGTTTTATGTGAAAACTTGTAAGAATGACTTAAAACTCAGTTCAACAGTTTGCTAGATTGTTGAGAAAACTAAAGTTCTATTCTTAGGCTATTCTGTTGATTTCTTATGTTTTTATATGAAGGTTTCTGAATTCCTAAGTTGTACTTAGTTTGTCACTGATTTCAGAGGCTGCACCATGATTTTTGTGTTTTTGGAAAGGTAGGTCAACAGGATAGTATGATTATGAAATTTTTGGTTTTTTTAGTTGGAGTAGTGGGCCTACTGGAGGCTAGTGGAGTTGCCAGGTGGATTTTTTTTGTTTTTTTTAGAGATATGTATTTATGGTCCACCACCAATAACTGATAAAAAGCCAATATAGGGATGTTTTTGTGAGGTTTTTTATAGATTTTTTATATGAAGCCTAGTTTATAAGAGTGTCCTAAACCTGGTTCATCACTTAGCTAAGGTGGTGAAACAATAAGAATTTACTCTAAATGATTTTATAGGTTGTTTGTCCGATTTTAATTTTGAAGGACTAATGAGTCTACAAGAGTTTGCTAGACTGTTATGTACTCAGTGTGTCCCACCGTGATCGCCATTATGTTGGAGTCCCGTGATTTGGTAGATTGGTAAACCAAATGACATGGTAACATCAGACCAAGCTTTGGAGCCCTAGGACCTAGCCTTCCTGGACTCAGAGAGGGCTCTCTCTATTATGCAAAGGATGTAAACTTGTTTGCTTCTATATATTTGATTTTAGGCTAGTTGGTAAGTATGTTTTGGTTTGTTTTGGGTTTTTTAGGGGAACTGATCAAAATGAAAAAAATAGATAAAGATTTCTTCGAATCAATTGGGCTATGGGGTCAGATGAGGTCGAGATTGTCTTAATGATGGACAAGGTATTACTGCAGGGCCGATTTGGTCAAGGTAAATGGATTCTTTGGGTGAAAGTGAAATGAGATGGACATTAAGTTTATGAAAGAAAAATATATTTTAAGCATAAATAGTTAAACAATAGGCATTCATGAGTTAGGGTTGGCCATTAATCTCTATGAGCGAAGCTCAAACTGATAGATGCAGAAAATAAACAATCCAGTGATACATAGAAGTATAAGACCCTCTAACTTTGGGAAAATCACCTTTAGACTTTTGGGTCTGAGTAACACGCTTTATCACCCGAAGCCTGGTTTTGTTAGATGTTTTTCACATCATCTTCAGTGAAAAACATATTTTAAATTTTTCCATCAGAAGGAGCTCGGAAAAATATTTCCAACAGTATATCACACTCCTGTAACCAGTTTTTGGATCAGAAGATATGATCGAAATGAATGATTGATTCTTGGTTATGCATGTTTTGAGGTCAGTTGCTGCACACAGGGACAAGTTTACTACAAAATAAGTTTGGAAAGGAATTTTACAAAAGTGAAAGAGGTTTTTGTCCATCACATACCAAATAACAAAAACCTCCTTCATTTTATGCACAAATGTTACTATGTGGGAGATATGTAGTGATATTTGAAGCCTACATTAAAACAAAACAAATTTTGCGGTTATTTTACTGTTTTAGTCATTTTAGTGCGGTGCCATGTTACAATCTATGGAAATTAATTTTGAGAAACCCAAAGAGGTTTTTGTTAAAAACGAGCCATATAACAAAAACCTCTTTCAATTTATTCACAGGTGTCGTGAATTGGAATATTTGACTAGATATTTACAGCTCATTTTTACATATTTAAATTTTTAATGATTTTCTGTTTTAGAGATGATTTTGTGGCACATATTACGAGAAAATGGAAACGAATTTCCAAACTTTGAGAGAGGTTTTTCTCCAAAATGAACTTATCTACAAAAACCTCTTTTATTTTTGTAAAAAGTGCTATGTTTCAAGAGATACGAGTTCATCTTTGACACCTAATTTCAGAAATTCGGTCCAAATTTAATTCAACTGATTCTATTTTGAAGAAGATGGTTGAGATCAATTCCCTTAATACAGGGAAGAGAAAATTGTATGTATTTTATGAATTTCAGAGTGTAAGGGGGGGAATTTTGCAGCAGAGGGAGGCTGCTATTGGACTGTGTAAAGTTTTCCTTAAATATTATTTTAATAAAGCATTTTCTGCTCTTTAAATTTGGGATTCATTACGGTGTTTAATGTGTAGCATGTTTTTCTTGTAAATTCATTTCCATGCTTTGTTTTTTCTGATAATTTGGTTACAACATTCTCTAAGGGAAGTGTTAGGAATCCATCCATGCACTATGCTCCTTTCACAATGATTATGTTGTTTTATGTAGTGGTTATCTTTTCAGAATCCATCATCTGTTAGATGCTCTGTTGAGTAACCCGGTGCTTCTCTTTCTTCTAAAGTTGTCACTATAGATCCATCCCCTGATTGATGCCTACAGGGCAGCGGTATTTTCCCTCTTTTCTTCTCTCATTACATCTTTAATCTGGCTGTACATTGCGCTTACTTTGCCCCAAGTTTTCTGGCAGAAACTAGCCCCAAATTCATAGCCCAATAGTCCCTTCTCTTGTTGTTTTCAACCCACAATTTTAAACCAAATACTTATTCTTCATAGCTAGCCTAAGATTCAGTTATTGCAGCCATGTTTTGTTGGCCAAGAGAGATCCCTCTCTGGTCTGGCAGGGCTAGATGCAAGATCAAAAGCTTGGTCTGTGGTTACCTCAGAGTTGCCTCTTCTCAGCCTTAAGGTTCATTCTGAGTGCTAACATTTTGGCGCCGTTGCCGGGGACGAGGTGACAGATCTTCTCCGGGAAATATTGTTCAAGTTGCAGATCTGATTGCTGATGGTGGACAGTAGTCAAACACATATGAAGGCTAAAATCATCTACCTGATGACTCCATTGTTCGAAATCCCGAGTTTCAAAGTATTGATGGTGGCTCCACTGGCTAAATGAAGGACTCAATTGTTGCTTCTATTTGTTCAAGGTATTCATGTATTGATTTTTCTAATCTTCCTGGTTTTCCTAATCAATTAACAAAGGATGCATATATTTTGAGTAATGGCACTAAATTCAATGGGGAAGATTTGGCTTTGACTCTTGAACATGTAGCGAATTTTAAAACATTTGTAGAATCTCTTAGAGTAAAAAAAGAGGATGTTTTTATCAGATTGTTCTATGATTCCTTTCAAGGAAAATGTAGACAATGGATTGAAAATTTGTCTGTCAGATCTATTAAGTCATTTGTAGAGTTCTGACATATCTTTCTGGAAACATGGATGGAGAAAGAGGAAGAATTCAAAATAGAGGTGCCCTATATTCAAGGCTTTAGAGAATGGGAAGATATGTGCACAGATGATGAGGTAGACGAGAACTTTTCTTCATCTCTTTATTCTTATTTGAAGTCTTGTCGATGTAGCCATGAAGTTAAGCTTAATTTTTTGCACGATTTTGCCATCAAAATTTAATATCTAACTGAATTGGAGACCCAAATACAGTCCCAGGATCTGGACTGTCAAGTCCCATTCTTTGGGGACCTTTTCCAGTAGAAGGAAGGAAAGGTAAGGCTGCCCTTGGATGTTTGCATTAATAATTTGCAGCTGGAAGCATGTATTGAGGAGTTGGGCCAACAAAGAGATTCTGGTTTCTTTGATCCTATTGTGGCATATATGGAAAAAAATTTCAGTTTGAATAACAAGCCAGATTTCCTTTTATACATCCAGACTCCTTTTGTGCATGTATGGCTGTCAGCATTTCCAGTTGTGTCCTGGTTCAAGCTCTTCCAAGCAGCATCCTTGTCATAGTTACTTGGTTGGTTGGTCTCGCATTACAAAATTACTTGATCTATCAATTTTGCTGCAAATTAGGGTAGGTTTGTGCATAAATAAGCTTCCCAAGGCAACATTTCAGCTTTCGACATTGCTTTATGTACATATTGCAGTATGTATATGTTTTTGGATTGGTATGAGTTTTTTGGGTTTACAGAGGTTTGCTGACTATATTTCCCAATGGATGAGGCACTTGGTCTACGGTGTTCTTGACACCTCCAAGGAGCTTCCATCCCCAATAAGGCCGATGTTAGTTCCAGTCTTCACAACCTATCACCAGGGATCAAAATGGGCTCTTACTATGTATGGTTTTGTTAGATTTTTTCACATGATCTTCAGTGAAAAACATGTCGTAAATATGTACATTAGAAGGAGCTTAGAAAAATATTTCTAACGGTATATCACACTCCCGTAACCGGTTTCTAGATCAGAAGATATGATCGAAATGAATGATTGATTCTTGGTTATGCATGTTTTGAGGTCAGTTGCTGCACACAGGGACAAGTTTACTACAAAATAATTTTGGAAAGGAATTTTACAAAAGTGAAAGAGGTTTTGGTCCATAACATACCAAGTAACAAAAACCTCCTTCATTTTATGCACAAACGTTACTATGTGGGAGATATGAAGTGATATTTGAAGCCTACATTAAAACAAAACAAATTTTGCGGTTATTTTATTGTTTTAGTCATTTTAGTGCGGTGCCATGTTACAATCTATGGAAAGTAATTTTGAGAAACAAAAAGAGGTTTTTATTAACCACGAGCCATATAACAAAAAACTCTTTCAGTTTATTCACAGGTGTCGTAAATTGGAATATTTGACTAGATATTTACAGCTCATTTTTACAGATTTAAATTTTTAATGATTTTCTGTTTTAGAGATGATTTTGTGGCACAGATTCCGAGCAATTGGAAACGAATTTCCAAAATTTGAGAGAGGTTTTTATCCAAAATGACCTTATCTACAAAACCTCTTTCAGTTTTGTAACAGGTGCTATGGTTTAGGAGATACGAGTTCATCTTTGACGCCTAATTTCAGAAATTCGGTCCAAATTTAATGTAACTGATTCTATTTTGAAGAAGATGGTTGAGCTCAATTCCCTTAAAACAGGGATGAGAAAATTGTATATATTTTATGAATTTCAGAGTGTAATGGTTGGATTTTTGCAGCATAGGGAGGCTGCTATTGGACTGTGTAAAGTTTTCCTTGAATATTATTTTAATAAAGCTTTTTCTGCTCTTTAAATTTGGGATTCATCACGGTGTTTAATGTGTAGCATGTTTTTCTTCTAAATTCATTTCCATGCTTTGTTTTTTCTGCTAATTTGGTTACAGCATTCTCTAAGGGAAGTGTTAGGAATCCATCCATGCACGATGCTCCTTTCACAATGATTATGTTGTTTGATGTAGTGGTTATCTTTTCAGAATCCATCCTGTGTTAGATGCTCTGTTGAGTAACCCGGTGCTTCTCTTTCTTCTAAAGTTGTCACTGTAGATCCATCCCCTGATTGATGCCTACAGGGCAGCAGTCTTTTCCCTCTTTTCTTCTCTCATTACATCTTTAATCTGGCTGTACATTGCGCTTACTTTGCCCAAAGTTTGCCGGCAGAAACTAGCCCCAAATTCATAGCCCAATAGTCCCTTCTCTTGTTGTTTTCAACCCACAATTTTCAACCAAATCCTTATTCTTCA
>JAXQQM020069072.1:0-76379 GCA_034641835.2 Pinus albicaulis
TTGTTTGATCATCTCCTTAAATTATCACATCAAAGGAATGCTTCAATTATATCTGTGAGCTGTGAGATTGATACCCTTCTACCAAATACTAAAGACATCTTTTATATCGTAGTTAGATTTATATTTTCCTTAATTTTTCTCATCTCCTTCTATTATATGTATGTGTGGAGACGTGAATACTTTTATTATATTTTCTAGGAGCATCACTACATTGTAGGTGAGTAAGGAGGCCTAACTTTTTGATTTGTTTGCATATTGTTTGATCTCTTTTGGCATATTCTAATAACATTTATCATCATTGATGTCACAAAATCATGGCCTCTTGTGGTCCTATAAGGTTAATAATTCTTCATTCTACTACTTGAACACTAAACACAATTCATAATATCCTTAAAATACATGAAAATTAAACAATATTGGCAATATATTCCATCCAAAGGCCACTTTGATTTTCCTGATAAATATCAAAAATAATTTTAATTTGAAAAAATAAAATAAAATGATTTTTAATTAATTAAATATTTTTATTTTTTAATTTAAAAAATAAATAAAAATAAAATGATTTTTAAGTGATTAACTGTTTTTATTTTTTAATTTAAAAAATAAATAAATGATTAAAAATCTAAATATTTTTTTAAAAAATGAAAATTAATTTCCGACCAAGCATCTTTTAATTAAACCCAACCCAAAACAAATAAAAAAAAATTAGTGTTTCCCCAACTAGATTTTGGCGGTACTTAACAAATATTTAAGCCTGGGGAGGAGTTCATAAAAGCCCTTTTTTTATTATTTATGTTTAGGGCTTTTGAGGTTTAGCTCTTTTGGGATAGGTTGGAGGACGACAGGCTTTGCCTCAAGGATTAGATCTTTCAAAAATTTTGAAGTGTGTTCTTGGATATACTTAGACAAAAAAAATTGGGCAAACAGAACTAAACTTTCCAAGTCTTCGATGTCAGTACATGGCTGTGTTATCTTCGTTGTAGTACATGCCAATTACAATCCATTAAGAGGTATGGTTGAATTAGTTTATGGATATGGTAATTTTAGTAGTTTCTTGTACCTGGCTATGTTATACTTGAAATCTAGATGTTTATGGTTGCTATTGAGTGCTATGTCTCTAGTATATATTTATTCAATCTGAAGTGTTGTTGCAGTTTTTTCTGTAACGCTAATTTACATATATTGAGGTAAAATAATGACTCTTATTAGATCCCTCTGAAAAATTATTTTTAAGGGTGGTAACGATATTTCTAAGTGATATTGTTAATTTAGAGGAAGCACCACTCCTCCACTCTTCTTCGCCCTTGGATTTATAGGTTTCTTGGTTGAAATATTCTCTCAGCTCCGATTTTAAATTCATTTCATTTATTATAAATTAAATGTAGAGTTTTCCACTATATCAAGGGTGGAAGATTGTAGAGCAGGTCGTATTCTAGCAGTTTGGGAAGACTTGAGACTGATTTCATTTAATTTTAGATTGCGATAGTTCATTTTCATTTCTTTGGCTATGGATTGGGGAGGAAAATTTGGTGGAAGAGGAAAAGGTAGAGCTGGAAATGGTGGCCGAGGCCAAGGAAAATAAGTTCTGGGTCAAGGTGAGGGCCAGGGACATGGTCAGGGAAGAGGCAGAGGTAGGGGTTCAACGGATCAACCCCGAGGTCTTCTGCCTCAAGAACATATTTCTAATATTCCTGAAACTATTCTGGATTCCCAAATGAGGGATCCTAACATCAGTACTAAAGAGCCTTCTAGGGCACCTTCCATCCCTACACAAGTTCTTCGACAATCCACGTGTAGCTGAAGCCAGCTGCTTGATTTCTACAGATATCCAACAAGTCTTGGACAATCATTCCAAGGTGTTTGAAACTCCCAAAGGACTCCCACCTATTTGTGATTATGATCATGCTATTCATTTGATTTTAGGAAGTGTTCCTCCAAACATCAGGCCTTATAGATATCCTTATGTCCAAAAGAGCGAAATTGAATGCATGATTGCAGAAATGTTAGAGGCGGGTATAATTCAACCTAGTCAAAGTTCTTTCTCTGCTCCAGTAGTATTGGTACACAAGAAGGATGGATCATGGTGCATGTGTCTGAATTATAGGGAGCTCAATAAGCTCACCATTAAAGATAAATTTCCCATTCTTGTGACTGATGAATTATTGGATGAATTACATGGAGACATTTGTTTTACCAAGTTGGATATTCGTTCAGGATATCATCAAATTATAATGAAGACTGAAGATATTCTGAAAACAACATTTCAAACTCATGAGGGACATTATGATTTTTTGGTCATGCCTTTTGGCCTTACCAATGCACCTTCTACATTTCAAGGGTTAATGAATTCCATTTCAAACCCTTCCTTAGAAAATTTGTGCTAGTATTTTTTGATGATATACTAATCTACAACAAGTCTTGGAAGGATCATGTTCAACATGCTGACAGGGTGCTCGAACTATTGCAGGAGAAACAATTATATGCAAAAACATCCAAATGTTTCTTTGGAGTACAAGAGGTGGAATATCTGGGTCATATTGCATCTCACGAGGGTGTTAAGGTAGACCCTAACAAAATTAAAGCCATTATGGAATGGAAAGTCCCCACAACCATAAAGCAGTTGCGAGGATTCCTAGGGTTAACAGGGTATTATTGCAAGTTTGTTAAGAATTATGGGAGAATAGCAGCACCTCTAACAACGTTATTGAAGAAAGATGCATTTTCATGGACTCCTGAAGCAACTAAGGCCTTTGAACATATTAAAGAGGCAATGTGCCTAGCACCGGTCTTAGCTACGCCAAACTTCACAAAAACCTTTATTGTGTAATATGATGCCTCAAGAAATGGAATTGGTGCTGTTTTAATGCAAGAAGGAAGACCCATTGCTTTTGAAAGTCGTCTAATCAAAGGAAAGTATTTACAGAAACCTATTTATGAGAAGGAAATGTTAGCAATATTACATGTACTAAAGAAATGGTGAACTTACCTAATGGGAAGACACTTCAAGGTAAAAAATGATCATGCTAGTCCTAAACACTTTTTGGAACAAAGACTATCTTTAGAAGAGCAAAAAAAATGGGTCACAAAGATGTTGGGTTATGACTTTGAAATAATCTACAAAAAAGGAAGCTAAATTTTGTTGCAGATGCACTCTCAAGAAAGAATGAAGAGGTGGAAGGATTGCTTTGTGCCATTTCTATTATCCAACCAGATTGGATAACCGAAGCAAGAGATGAATGGAAGAAGGACAAAGATGTATGGACACTCATTCAAAAGTTGCAGCAAGATCCTAGTACATCTCATACATTTAGTTGGAAAAATGATTCCTTATGGTACAAAGATCGCTTATATCTTTGTAAGAATTCCCAACTAAAACAAAAGATTCTTCTTGAATTGCACACTTCTCCTTTAGGAGGACACTCAGGATTTTTAAAAACTTACCACAGGGTGAAGAAAGAATTTTTTTGGGATGGCCTTAAATCTGATATTCAAAATTTTGTGGCGGAATGTTTGGTTTGCCAGCAGAATAAAATTGAGACAATTAAGACCCCGGGACTTCTACAACCTTTATCCATTCCAAGTCAACGTTGGGAGGAGATTTCAATGGATTTTATCACAGGTTTACCTAAGTCCGAAGGAAAGAGTGTCATCATGGTTGTAGTTGATAGACTTACCAAGTATGCACACTTTTGTGCATTATCTCATCCATTTAAAGCAAGTACAGTTGCTACTACATTTATGGACACAATTCAAAAGCTACATGGAAAACCAAGGGTTATTGTGAGTGACAGAAATCCCATTTTTACTGGAATTTTTGGACAGAGTTATTTTCTTGTTTGGGTACTCAATTAGCTCATAGCTCATCTTACTTATCATCCTCAATCCAATGGTCAAACTGAGATAGTAAATAAATTTTTTGAAGGATATCTTCGTTGTTTTGTATATGATAAACAAACACAATGGTTCAAGTGGTTACCTCTCGCTGAATGGTGGTATAATACTTCCTTCCATACTGCAGCAAAAATGACCCCATTTATGGCACTTTATGGATATCATCCACCATCAATCACATCATATTTAAGAGAAAATTCGAAGGTTCAAGTAGTGGAAGATCACATCGAGCATCAACAAGAAGTTCTCCAACTCTTAAAGGATAACTTGAATTTGGCACAAAATCGAATGAAACAATAGGCAGATCAACATCGCAATGGGAGAAGTTTTGATGTAGAAGACTGGGTATTTTTATGGCTACAACCATACAAACAAATGTCCCTAAAGCAAGCTAAGAAGGATAATAAATTATTTCCAAAGTACTATGGTCCTTACAAGGTGTTGCAAAAGATTGGTACTATGGCATAGAAATTGGAGCTTCCTGCTTCTTCATGAGTGCATCTAGTTTTCCATGTTTCATGCTTAAAGAAGGTTGTAGGTGAAAATATTATAGTTCAAATAATATTTCCATAACTTGATGAGGAAGGAAAAATCATATTGGAACCTAAAGCGGTCACGGAAAGAAGAACCCGATAGCTACGAAATCGATAAATTTGAGAGTATCTCATCAAGTGGAAGAACTTACCCACTGAAGATTCTACATGAGAGGATGAGACTTTTATACAGAAGCACCCAGAGATACTCAAGCATCGAGGACAAAAATGTTTGAGGGAGAGGGGCTGTTAGGTCCCTATATTACTAGTATAGTCCCTTATTGTTGTTAGTGTAACCCCCTTATTGCTATTATTTTACCCTTGTAACCCCCATATTGTTATTATTGTGCCCTTAAATTATTATTGTTAGGTTGGCTAGGATTACATTGTGGCTCCATGGACTCCTATATATAGAAAGGAGGTTTTGTAATTTGTATAATCCAAGAATTGTTCATTCATGTAATGTATTGGAGGTTGCCCCCTCGAAGTGGCTTATTTATAAGGCGTTGATAACTCTTTTCTTCTATTTTTGGAGCTGGTTTCACAACAATTTATGCTACTATAGCTTATTTAATAAGCTAAAGTACCCTATAGCCTTAAGAAATATTTACTTTTTACAGGCTCTATACGTCATTTAATTCAATGAAAAGGGTATCGTCATTCATCATAGGTGGATGACTAATGTCATGGATATCTTCTTGGCTGCTTTCTCTTTCACCTGTTGTACTATCATGGTCATTCTCTATATTAATGCCTCCTTCTTCAAACTTTGTCATTACCATTGCTGCTAGACCTCCCATCAATTTGTGCATCATTATCTTGCCCATTGGGAGAGTAGTGAGCCTTACTGCTACCTTCAACACTTTCATCATTGTCACCCTTTTTCCATCTTAAATATTGTTACCTTGGTTTTGGAGTTTATCATCAGCATTTGTATCTGCTTCACTTTGGGCTTGTACTTTATTGATGTCCTCTCAGTGGAATTATTTTATCACTTCCTCTTTCATCAAACCCTATTTGTGCCTTACTATTTTCCTCTTCTTGATCTACTATCTCTTTATTTTCACCTTATTTTCTTCATGTTCAATATTTTCATTCATATTGCCACTTCTTTCACTTTGACTAGGCTTATTTTCATCTTTATGCATATTTTTCTTTTGACTGTCATGTTTATTTTCTTTTCTGACTGTCACCCCCATCATTTGTCTTCACTATCTTCTTGGCTTTCATCTTTGCTTATCAGCAATACCTCTTTCTGTACTTTGGGAGTGATTTATGTGTATCATCATCCTCCCTGTCTTCATCCAAGTGCTCATTTCTTTGTTTATCTTAGAACATAATGGTTTTTTAGCTTGGTGAAATTTTTAGGTCTAGGGAGGAAAAATGTGTGATGTGAGGGCAGTTTTTAGCAAATGAGGGAAAAATGGAGTGATAAAGGAGTGCTTTTCAGAGTTTTTAGGAGGAGGTTTTCTTGTATTTGAGTGTGTTTAAGCTAATGACAACTTCAAAATGGTATTTCTTGCCCTAGAAGGTCAAATGCTTGATTGGCATGAAGATTAGGGTTTGGCCAAGTTTTTAGGTTTTTGAACTTCTCTTTGATTATGCATGTAAAAGAAAATATTGGAAGGGTGAGAAGAGGGGCCACCAACCTTGTTTAATCCTTTGCAGGAGCTTGGAGGCAAAAAAGTGGATTTTGGCCACTTTCAGAGCAAATTTGACCAATTTTGCTCTGTGCGTAGTGCTGGAGGCTTCTCTGTGGGCGAGTTGGGTCAGTCTGGGCTTGTGTGCAGTGCCTTCACAGGTGCATAGCGCAGTGTAAATTAACATTGCGGCTATCCCCTATGTGTGCAACATCGATGACCAGGTGCGTAGCGCCTCCGTCGGTGCACAACACCTGAAATCTTTTGCCAAAGTTGCACAGAAAACCCTAAAAAATTCTTCAATGGCTCTCCTTTTACAAAGACATTAATGAGTTGAGGAAAGAGGAAAAAGGAGACTTTATACTCCTTTTGAAAAGTCTTTTATGACCAAAAACCCACTTTATAAAGTCTGTTTTCTATTTATTTTTTTACTGTCTTTTTGGCTCTTTTTAGTCCTGTAGGTGGCAGTTTGACATATAAGAATGTATTTTTTCTTTGCTGGAGCATCTGGATGTTCTCTTTTGTACTCAAAAACCCTTCAACCAGCTCAAATTGTGCTCTTTACCCTCATTTGTAAATATGAACCTTTTCATAATATTTAACCCTTGTAAACATCATACATGTGATCATTTTTGGCATTTTATCTTTGGCTAACACTCTATCATGTGTATCACTATGAATCAGTGAAAAAACCTCTTAATGTGAAAACCCTAGCAGGTGATGTCAATAACTCTAGTTTTTCATGTGTGCCACTATTATGAGATACATTTAGGTTTGTTTATCCTTATCAATTTTCCTGTAGGTAACCTTTTGTGACAGTCTTGCAGAAGAGTCACTTAGGGTTAATCTATCTCTTGCAGAATATACTTTTGATATGGAAACCTTTATTGGGGTTTCATCGTCCTGCTTTAAACTAGTGGTATATTTGTTCCTTAGACCACTTTGACAATGATGTAGGTCTAGTGAGGGAGGTGAGCTATTTAAACCATTTTTTGTGTCTTTCCTGGCCACTTCTGTTTTTGTAGGTGCCTACACAAATTTTTCCTTTTGATCACTATCTCTTTTGGAGTTGGACAACTCATTTTATTAACAATGAACCTATGCTTGTCATAGTTGCCTCCTTGGGCAATTTTTTCCCTTATGCTTGTCTCCTTTGATCCTTTATTAAGATCTCTGGCTATACTTTTGAATCTTCTGGAATTTGCATTGATATTCCTGGCCCTTTTTGTCCCTTTGGTGTAGTGAAATTAGTCCCTCTTTGCCAAACCCTAGAGGGCAACTTGAAACCCTCTGAAACTCTCTGATGTTATGAAGGAGGTTCTGTCATCACCTTTTGACCAGTTTTGTCAATTTTCCCAAACTCCTAGGCTTTAGGGCTGCTTAGAAAAAATTAAATACCGTTGTCTTCTAAGTTATCAAAAAATTCTCAAAAATCATTAATTATTCCTAAAAGGTCTTCAATGTGTACTTGAAGGACTTGAGGTGGCCTTTTCCCTTGTAACCCTAGTACTGATTTTTTTCTTGGCCAAAAACAATCACAAACCCTGATTCTCATCAAACATATACTTGCTGATTTTCTTCTTTGTTGTGAATGGTATTCTTATGATGAAACTCTCTTTTACCTTACCCATTGCCAGGCTGATGGCCATTTGATCCTTTTGCAAAAATGTGAGCAAGGGGCAGCTGTCCCCCTGCAAGATTTGTGCTCTAGACCAAAAAGCCTTTTTGAGTGACCTCTTTTGATCAGTTTGGACAAGATCACCTGTCCTTTTCTTCTTTGAATGTATTTTATTCATGCAGGAAAAACAGAGTTGTTAGGATACCAAATCCACCCTATGACCTTGTGAAAACCAAGGTGACCTAGTGGAAGCTTTCTTGGACCTGGCTTTTGGACTGAGACCTAGAATTTGGGATCATCAAGTGTAAGATATAATTTATGATAAACTAATGTATTGAAGATCCAAAATCCAATGTACTTTATTTATCTAAAGAGCCTATAGAGATAGCTTGAGAGCATCAGTGTTTGGGAGTATTTTGGGAGACACAAAAAAGCTATTTCATTGGTGGGCTTAGGTAGCAGTGGGGGGTTTCTAGGCAAAAAAAAATAGAGGATTTGGGCCAAAGCCGAATATCTATGGACAAAAAGAGTGACATAAGACAGTAATGGCTTTTCTGGGATTGGTAAGTAGAGCTGAACATGATGGAATGCTGAAATAGTGAGAAATTATCTTAAAAATGATGAAGGCAGTGAGATTTCTAGAACTCACAATGTTTATGAACATTGTTTCTAGAAATCTTGGGATAATAATTTAGTCATCAAAAAAGGAAAAATTACTGATGAATAACAGTGGCTCCACTTGGGGAGGGAATTTCCCTTTTAGGAGGTGTCCAGAACTTCATATCTATGGCTTTATGGAAACCAGTGCCTCATCCATTGGTCAGATTTTTACCTCTTTTTATTTGCTGATGTTTGCTTGAAGCTATGATCTCAACAATCTGAAAGACATGATTAGCTCGCTTCATCTTTACCTACCCAAACTACTTGCCTAACATTTTTTCTTCTTTAGGTGCATTTGGACTAGCAACCTTGACATTTTTTTTTTAAGAGCAAAATAAACTATCTAATTCTACCTTATTTCTTCTCGGAGCTTAGATTAGGCTAATGAATTCCTTTGATTCTCTACCTAGACTATTCAACTATCAAGGTTAAACTGTTTGACAGGATTTATTCACTATGCTATAAACATGAAATTGAAAAAATGGATAAATCAGGATTAGATAATCTGATTTACCATGGGTATGTGGCATAAAAACAAGCTGCACACAAATGTTATTTTTGTACAAAATAAGACTAGAAAAATAAGGGCCAGGGTACATTATTTGCTACTCATCCCTATTTTTCTCTTTGGTTCTGTTTTAAGCATGTGTAACTAGTATCTTTCTACCTAATCTATCTTTTGACAAGTCAATCTTGCATAATTTGACCAACTATCTTTAACTAACTTATCAAAAATAAATTTAAAACATGTTTTAGCCATGATTAGGCTAGATGACTGAAACAAGACTTCTTTATGCACTAGTAGTGGTATTTAGGCTTACACACTTTTAGTAGTTCCATTTTTTGGGTATGGGGATTTACCTTCTCTTCAAATCTTCCCTCTTTTCCATTTTTCTGTTTTGTATTTTTTTTTTATTCTCAATATATTTTCATCAAATAGTGATATGTAAAATGAATGAGAAATTCCAACTAAGATTCTAAATGGCCATGGTATATTATTACCCTGTCTTCCACATGATCATCCAATAATTATTTTTCATTCAGATCTTGTAGATAAGGAGCATGGCTATCTATTTTTGAGGGCATGGTACAGGATTCTTGCCAAGAATTTTCAAACATGCCAAGTTCTCCTTTATACTTCTTCTTTGAGTTCTGTTTCCAAACCTTGTTTTTGTGAAAGAAATTGTCTAGGTGAAGAAGGCATTCTTCATTAGCTCCCAAACTAATGAAAATGTCATCAATGTACCTCATAGTGAAAAAGTTGGTAATAGGTGCCATGGCCTCTTGGAAGATGTCTTTAGAATTTCTTATACTAGAATTTTTTTTATCAAGCATGTAGTCATTCCAAGGAACTTTAAAGATATCGTTGTGTTGATTGTTTTGAAGTGGTATCATCTCATGAAAACCTGAAACATTACCAATCAAAGTCATCTTGTTAGAAATTCCTATTTTTGGCATAGGATGATTTATCTTGGGAAAAGGGTGTTTGTATTCCATGGAGGCTTTGCCTAAGTGTCTAAAGTCCATACATAGTTTGCATCCTTTGGTTTTCTTTGTTAGTGATAGAATTTTCCCAAAGGTTTCATAGTTATCCTTGGAAAAGGGTCTCTTTTGAACAATGTCTATGTCATCAGGCTTTGAGCTTTTACTTCTATAAACAAGAGCATCCTGGTATTTCTTGCATAACCTCAAGTATTTGAGTTTTGTGTGTAATGGCAAGGCTTTGGATAAGTTGATCACCTTGGGTCTTCTTAGGCTGCCTATATTGTATCCCTCTATATCATTTTCAACAGACATCCCTTTAGGATTGATGGCAACATTAGTGAGAGTCAATAGCTTTTATGGGGGAAAAAGACTCTCTAACAGTGAGGTGTCTAGATAAGGTAAGAACATAAGACTCCTCTGATTTAAACCACCCAAGATTTTTGTTTTGTGAGGGAATTTTAGCATTTTGGGATAGGTAAAAGGGAAGGGTTGAGTTTCTGATGTTTATCCTCTATTTGAGCAACTTGATTCAAATGTCAAACTGACCATTGGTTTTGAGGTTTCATTGTTAGTTTGTAGAGAGTCAAGTTTGATTTTGTCATAATGTGTTTGTTCAAGGCTGCTATAGTTCTGAATACTGAGTTATTCATGCAAATACTGGTTTGACTATTGTAGTGTGTCTTGATGTGTTTCAATTTCATATAATTTCTCATCATTATCTTCCTCATTATATAATATGAAAGAATCAAGATCTGAGTGAATAGAATAAAGAGGGGTATTGTTTGGCCTGTCCTGACTGCTAACCATATATTTCATATGTGACTCTCAGTATAATCCCCTTGTCTGATTTAAAACAGGGATGGTTACATAGGACATATATAGTTGAAGGTTCCCCTGAAGCTTGTCTCCCCAAGATATAGATAAGAGCATGCCATACTTGGGAGGAATATCTACCACTACTATGTCCATGACTAGATTCTTAGCAGGCACTTGTGCCAGGTTAACACAAATGTCCTTAATCAGGCCCAAACATTTGACCCTACTCAAATTGAAAGAGTACAGGTCTTTGTAAGGTTTAGTTATTTCTAGGCCTAACCTCTCCATCACAACTTTGCGCATGAGATTGTGAGATGCACTAGAATCCAACATGGCATTATGTAAGATTTTTTCATGTATGTTTAAGCTGATATAGAAAGGGGGAATGGCTACTTCCTGATACTTTCCTTCTATTTTGGGTCCAAACCACAACTCAGGTGTGTCATCAGCCAAGTGCAAAGTGTCAGCATCATTTCCTATGTTTAGTGCCTTCAACATCTGAGACCTATACATTGGTTGAGTAGCCAGTTCAGTGAGGAGCATATTTATCTTGATTTTGGAAATCTCTCCCTCCAAACTGAAAGTTACTAGTGTTTTGGATATATTAACATAAGCTTTATCAACCATGATATTTTCTACATTCTTAATTTGTTGATCATGATTTGGAGTTTTAGTCAAAATGGTTTTCTTAGGGTCAATGGTGGAGGTACTAGGACAACTAAGGTCACTATTTGGCTAGCTGATTTTTCCTTTTTTTGTTTTAGCTTTCTTAACCATAGTGTTGACATTATCTGATGTTTTCTTAGGGGTGTTTTCAGGTATTTTTCGAACAATAGTATCTATTTGGTCTTTCTTAGCTAAATCTAGGTATTTTTTTCTCCTAAGATCATATTTATTATGGATTTCCATGATGGAATACTCAAATCCCAAGCGGTAGTCTTCAGAATCCTCCTAGTTTGTGTTAGTTTGATCTGAGGAACATAAGCCTTGTTCTTGTTCGGGTGAGAAAAACATATTCTTCATTATCAAAACCTATTAGATTTATATTGTTTTTCTTAGGTTCTATAATTTCTCCTTCTTCCTCATCTACACAGTTTTGTTGAAAGAGAGATATGATTTGTTGGTCATTTTCCCTTTGTTTGATTTGAGGGGTATCTCTTCTGAAGTTTTGAGTTCTGTTTCAGTTTTGCGAGTTGGCTTGGTTATCCCTAGGAGGTGTCCTTTCATTTATGTTTATCTTCTCAATCATTCTCTCCATAGTTCTCATCAGGCTGCCCATTTTAGAATCAGATGAGGAGGTTGAGGGCATGGTTTCATCCTTAGAGGTTACTCTCTTCTCTGATTTCAACCTAGCCATTTTTTCAATTAAGTTTACCTCTGCACTAATTACTGCTTTTTGAATTTCTTATAAGGTTTCAGGGTTTCTTTCTCTCAATTAGAAAGTCATGTCAGGGTCAAAACCTTCAGGGAATTTCCCTAGTACTAGGCCTCGTGGAGGTTTCATGTGAGGTGGGAGGGCATTGTACACACTCTTAAACCTGGTGCAATAGTCTTACACACTTTCCCCTACATTCCTTTTAAGGTTGTTGTATTCAGACATGATTTGGAGGAGGTTTTTCTTGATATCCCATTTGTTTATAAAAGTTTGGTAGAGGGAAGGGAGGTCATGTATTGAATTAGGAGTTAGTGCTTTAAACCATTTTTTAGCCTCTCCTCCTAAGCTTTGTGAAAAGATCCTCATTTTAATGATTTATTCTTCTATCTCCATGTAATAAAAAGCATCATTGATCCTATCTACATGCTGTTGGGTAGTGATGGATTCAACCCTTGTGAAATGAGGAATCTTAGACTGATAGTCATTTGGAAAAGGTACTATGGGTTGAGGTAAGGCCAAAGGTGCATACCAAGCTCCCATGATGGGAGCTAATGGATGATTTACAAGGGGTGGGTTTGTGAAAGGGGGTGTATGATGAAATGGAGTGGTTTTCACAGTGGTGGCATGGATGGGTGTGGTGGAAGTACTTGGAACAAAAGGCTGATTTTGAGTAGGCTTGGTATGGAAAGAGTTGAAGTAATGGAGAAGTTGAAAGTCAGGTGGTGTGGAAGGAGAGGCTTCTCTACTAGAACTCTGGTGCAAATCTAAGGGTTCAAGGTCAATTTGGTCAATATCAGTTTGAGACCTATTTCTGAAGAGGTTCCTGGTATGGTGCAAGTCAAACTAGGGATCTTGCAAAGCTGTATGATGTTTGGGTACAAAGCTTGCTCTATGGATGGTCCTAACAATGGTTAAGTTTCCAGATCTAGAAGTTTGCCACAAAATATTCTCTGGGTCATCAACTATGTTGGGAGGGTTTGGGTCCAGATGAGATCTGGTACTGATCTTATGTGAAGCTAGATCTGATCCACAACAGTTAGAAGGACAATATAGTCATAATTTAGATATCATTACTGATTCGCAAAATTTTTATGAACATAGTTCAGCTTCTGAATTATATTCAGCCCTCTTATCTGCATTTCCTGCATATTCAATGTCTGAATGGGGGAGTAAGGTAGTAGATTTTTTTCTTGAAAATTATTTAAACATTAATTCCACCTTAACTCCTGAACAAGAGAAGCAATTAATACAAAAATTGAGAAAATTTTCAGACACATTTGCATGGGAATATACTGATATGAGAGGCATTCACCCGAACACATGCATTCATCACATTTATATAGAAGAAAATGCTAGGCCTGTAAGGCAACCACAAGGAGGATGAACCCTAATTTAAGAGAAATTGTAAAAGATGAATTACAAAAGTTGTTAAATGTAGGATTCATCTATCCTATTTTAGATAGCCAGTGGGTATCCCCACTAGTCATTGTCCCCAAGAAAAATGGTAAATGGTGAGTGTGCATATATTATCGGGAATTAAAAAAAGCTACATTAAAAGACCATTTCCCTTTACCGTTTATAGACCAAGTACTAGACACTTTAGCAGGGAAAAATCAATTTTCCTTCTTAGATGGATTCAATGTATATAATCAGATTAGGATAGCTCCATAGGATTAGGAAAAGACAACATTTACATGTCCCTGGGGTACCTATGCATACAAAATCTTACCATTTGGTCTATGCAATGCACCGGCCACATTTCGGCGGGCGGTCCTTGGTATTTTCTATGATCTTTTGCATGATTGCATAGAAGTTTATATGGATGATTTTATAGTTATGGGTGATACTTTTGAAGAAGCTTTAATTATTCTTGAAAAAGTTTTGCAGAGATGTAGAGAAACTAATATTTTGTTAAGTAATGAAAAATGTTTTATGATTATGACTGAAGGTATTGTTTTGGGTCATCATGTTTCTATAGCGGAATCAAGTTTGATCCAGCAAAGATCGAGGTTATTGTAAAACTGCTACCACCAACTAATCAAAAGGGAGTTAGAAGTTTTCTTGGACATGCAGGCTACTATAGAAGGTTTGTTGAAAATTTTACAAAGGTAGGCTCTCCATTATTTAAATTGTTGACTAAAGAATCTGAATTTCATTGGAATGATGAATGCCAAGATGCATTTGATAAACTCAAGGAAATATTTTCTTCAACACCTGTCTTACGAGGCCCAAATTGGAATTTTCCTTTTCACATTTCCATTGATGCCTCTGATTCAACCATAGGAGCAATATTGGGTCAAAAGGAGGATCCTATCACCCATGCTATCTACTTTGTCAGTAAAAATTTAACTCCTGCATAACTAAATTATACAGTGACTAAAAAAGAGTTCCTTGCTATAATTTATGCTATTAATAAGTTTAGACATTACATCACGGGTTATGAAGCTTTTGTGCACACAGATCATCTGCTATTCGTTATCTCATGAATAAACCAATCACTAATGGCAGAATTACTAGATGGTTGCTGCTGCTACATGAATTTGACATAACTATAGTGGATAGGCCAGGAAAAGAAAATCAGGTAGTTGATTTCTTATCTAGGCTTAATCATGCAAGTAATGATGTTCTTGTTCATGATAAATTTTCAGATGAAAACCTGTTTTCCGTCTCTATTAAAACACCTTACTTTTTAGATAGGGCCAATTATCTTGGTGACAGGAAAGTTTCCACCTTAATTTTTATCTAATTAGAAAAGGAGAACCATTAGGAAAAGTGCTGATTATTCTTGGATTAGGGGAGATATTTTTTTCATAGGAGTTGATTTGATTATTAGCAGGTGTGTCAGAGAAGATGAGATCTATGAAATCTTAAGGGCCTACCATGATGAACCATATGGAGGACACTTCGCAGAAAAGTAGACAGCTTACAAGATCCTTCGTTTAGGTTATTACTGGCCAGACCTCTTTAAAGATGCAAAGGAGTATGTTCGAAAGTGTGATAACTGCCAAAGAATGGGGTGGCCTGTATAATCAGATGAAATGCCTTTGCAGCCATAGGTTCTCATAGAACCATTCGAGAGGTGGGCTCTTGACTTTGTAGGTCCCATCAACCTCCCATCCAAAGGTAAGAAGTATATTTTAGTTTGTATCGATGATGTGACAAAGTGGGTTGAGGCAAAAGAACTACCTAAAGCAACAAAAAAAGCAGTGGTAGAATTTATTTTCTATGATATTTTTGTAAGATTTGGAGTACTTAGGGAAATAGTTACTGTTCAAGGTGCTCAGTTTGTGTCTAAGCTTATGCAAGAAATTGTGAAAAAATATCAGATTACCCACCGGAAGTCAACCCCTTATCATCCACAGGCCAATGGGCAAGTGGAATCAACCAATAAGGTGCTAGAAACAATCCTTACCAAAACAGTTCAATTACATAAGAAGGATTGGTCTGACAGACTTCTTGAGGCCTTGTGGGCTTATCGGATCACATGGAGGGGTACCACTGGCTTTTCTCCATATGAACTAGTGTATGGAATTTTTTTGTTTGTTTCCCATTGAATTTCAGATAAAAAACTTTAGAATGGCATCAGAATTGGGTATTAACTTCGACGAGGCACAACAACAGAGAATCTTGCAGCTCAATTAATTAGATGAGATTAGGCAGGATGATTTTAAACATACTGACTTGATCCAACAACAAAGGGCTAAATGGCAAGACAAATACATCAAAAATAAGTCATTCAAAGAGGGAGACTAGGCATTGTTGTATGATTCTAAATATAAAAACTTTAAAGGGAAATTTAACACACATTGGTTAGGACCCTATGAAATCAAGAAAGATTTTGATAATGGATATGTTTGGATTAAAAATATTGATGATGAGAATGTGACCTTCCTGGTGAACGGGAAGAGACTCAAGCTATATCAAAAACCCCAATACAAGGAGGAATTTGTGAAGACTAAAGAGCTGGAGATGGTAAGGGAAGGGATCCTTCCTTCTACTATCTCTTCTCAATTTTCTTGTTGATGCAATGAGCTCACCCTGTTCCTCCTCGTGCTCGATAAAACATGAGAGGAATGTCTATTGGGTATAGGTTTATCACTTTTTTCCGGGCCCAATGGACTATTTACGGAAAAGGAACCCCTTGGAGTCTTGTTTTTCATTATTTCAGACTCTCTAAAATTGAAATCTGGCGAGCATGGACTGCCCTGGGTTCGTTAAAAACACAGGTCAGTAGATCCTTTGGGATCCTTTCAATAAATTTGTTTTTCTAGTTAATCTATGGATTTCTCGTGTTGGACTGATGTGGGATTTCTTAAGGCCTTCCTTCCAACAATTCTGGCCCATCGACATTAGCAAATTATCTGGGTACAATATTAGAGCCTTGTGATGCCTTGAAGCTTGTATGCCCCAATGATAGGCTATCTCGCCAGTGGTAATGGAGAATCATTATGGCTTATTTACTACTGGATCCTACAGGGGGTTCGAAAACAACTCATATATTCACACCTGATAGGATGCATCAGGGTACCTTGGTCCTCACTCTCATTAATGGTGATGGACCTCGCATTGGTTAATAGTTGACCTCAATGACTGGTAATCAAATGAGCCCATTACACATTCGAAATTGACACATTCATTCATGTGCAATGGAATGTACAAAATGGGTAGAGAGAGCAGTTTCTGTAGATTCAACTTCAATTCCTGCAGAATGTTCAACAGATGCAGTTTTGACTTCCTGAAGAATGTTCACAATTATTTTAATTCCTGCATAATGTTCATTAGTTACAGTTAAGTTCCTGACGAATATTTAATAGATATTTCCGCAGAATGTTCAAGAGTCATAGTTTTGATTCCTGCAAAGCATTCGACAACCAGTTCTTAATTCCTGAAGAATAATTGTTAGACACAACAACAACGAGATTTCCTGAAAATATAAGAGAAAAGAAAAAAATCATTAAACAGAACATAGGTTAAAATCATGTAATAAACTATTAACAAGTCATTATGTGGTTAAGGTCATGGATTATATGTTTGATGTAATAGGTTATCATTGTAAGATCAAGCTATGCCATCGAGGATAGGACCGTTGGAGGTAAGCGGTAACTGGTTATAAGGCTCTCGAGGTAAAGGTATAATGACACTTAATTTTTAATTTTCTGCATATCTAAGGCTATGGTAACCCTTTGCAGCCATGGACCATTATGGCATTAATCCCTTGACCTGTCATCATTTCACCGATAGTGTTTTTACTTTCGAGATTTATCGTGAAGATCGTGTTAGTGTCGGTCTTTCGGCCTTCCTCCCGGTGATCAAACATGCTCTTACAAAGTGATTTTAAGGTGTCAAGGTCAAATTTTGTCATTTCAGTCAGTCTTCAAGTAAAATTTGGTCACTAGGTATTAGGTCTAGGGTTTGTTTTCACTCCTTTCAAAGTTGTCCAAATGTCGGTCCATGTCACCATTCAGCTGATTGTACCATCATTCAAAGGGTTTTCATCATCATGTCAAGTTCCACTGGGTCATTTTACACCTTGTTCATGCTTCAGTTGTGCCTAGGTAAGGTTCATTTCCCTCTCCTAGGGTTTTGGAGGTAATTTATCTTGGATGGTCAAATCATCAGCAAAACTTGTATCCTGATGTTCATACACCTTCCCCTATCCTTAATGTACCATATTAAACACTTCCCATCACTGATATCCCTCACATTCGTCATTTTCGCACAAACCCTAGTTTCTTGCTACAACTTGACAATTTTCTAGGCTAGTCCTATGTTTTTCCCTTTTGGACCCCTTCCCCTCACTCAATCTTTGAAATTACACTTTCCCCTACTTCCTAACATCCCTCCCTACTTCCAAAAATTTTCTCAAGAATTTAAAAGCCCCTTATCCCCTTCATTTCACTTCATTTCGACAAATCCCTTGTTCCACACATCGGGATAGGTTTTAATTCAATGATTTTTCTGAGAAAGAAAAGATTAATTTTGGAAAAATGAGAGAGTTTTTTGTCCAAAATATTCCAAGGAATAAAAACCTCCTTCAATTTTTACACAGGTGTCATTTTTTTAGAGAAATGTCAAAAATACAATTGCCTCAGGAGAATTGATGCACCTCTGAAGTCACCTTGGGAAAATCAAACTTTCTCCTAGTTTGGTTGGCCAAATGACTTTCTTTATGGGTCAAATGATAACTAGACACAAATATATTTCCAATGAGATATCATGAGCTCAATTTTGAGTTGAGGAAGACCTTCAAAAGTTGACTGCAACAGCACTCTGCCTTGAGGCAGCCTCATTTTGCACATTTTGACCAGTCTTGGGATATTTGATTTTTTACAGAGAAAATGAACTAAAATATGAAAAATACTAGTTGTGTTGGAAATTAGACTCAATAATCTTTCCAACAAGCTATCCTACACCCAATTTGGACACCGGGAAGGTCTCCAAAAGTCTCCTGCAAAAAGGCGCTACGCATTGGATTTGTGGCGCGGCGCATTGGGTTTGTGGTGTGACGCATAGAGCTGCAAGCCATTTTCACCACAAATTCATTCAAATTCTCAATTTTCTTGGTTTACTTCGGTCCAAATTAAGTCAAAAACTCTTCAAATTCCAATGAAAGTGTGTCTTAAGATGTTTATGATGATTTAGTAAAAAATTTCAAACCCTACTTCCTTGCAATTGTTGCTCAAGACATGATTGCTTAGGGTTTGTAAATTTGATTTAGTGGTCATAATTCCCTCACCTTTTTTCTCCCTCACTTTTTTTCTAGTTTCATTAACCCATTTTACTATCCCCTTAATCCCACTCCCCTCATACATTTTCCCCTTAATCCCCTTCTCCACATATAATTTCCCAAACCCTACACTCCCTAAACCCTACTCACATCCCTAAACTCTGTTCACACATACATTTTTATACTCTCTTCCATACACTCTACCCATTTCATTCCTCTACCATATTTTCACTGTTATCCACAAAACCATCCATGTACAACCACATTTTTCAAAACCAAAGGAAAACAATGGAAAGAGACAGTGATCATGGGTATGAGCAAGAGATTGAACATGACCGGGAATCTTGGCTTGAGAGAGCAAACTTGCACTTGGGAAAGGATGCTAGAGAAGGCCAACAACGAGAAAAACATGTTAAGGAACATGGCATACCACTACTTGTCAATAAATATGGTGTGCAAAGCAAGAATCAAGATTTTGAAAGCAAAGTTGAAGAAGGCATCGAGGATGCGAAAAGAGCAAGATAGACTTTAGACCTTGGCTGAGGCTTCCTTGGCCCAACACAGCACTTGATGAAGAACACTCAGCCCAAATTTCAAAAAAATTGGGACATTTTTTGCATTTTTTGCATTTTTGGCCTAAAAAACAGACTTTTCTGCTCTATGCGCCGCGCCACTTGGCGCTCGCTTTTGATGGAGACATCCTTTTGGTGAAAAGTCAGCATTTTTGGATTTGTGATGGAAAAATATGCATGCCTACCAATGCCCAAGAAATTTTGACAGGTTTTGGGCTTCCAAAGAGGTCAAAAACACCCCAAAAATGACCTTTATGCCCTTTTTTTCACAAACAGGAAGCAGTCTTGGGAGAACTCAGTTTTGGAGAGGCAAATGGAAGCCAAATTAAAAAAATTAAACTTGTGTTGGAAAGTAGACAGGTAGACCTTTCCAAAAATCCCACTTGGAGCAAATTTGGACACAGATAAGGCCTCCAAAATCAGCTGCAAACAGGCGCGACGCATAGCGAAATCAGGCGCGGCGCATTGGAGGATTTTGCTCATTTTTGGTCAAAAAATTTGTTTTTCGCCTAGTTTTTTCACAGTTTGACTTTTTTTCCTTCTAGTTGTCAAACTCATGATGTAATTTAATGTAAAATGATGGATTTTAATGTAATTTTGCTCAATTTTCACTCATAGATGTAGATTCATCCATCAAAAGGTAATTTGCAACTGAATGAATCAATTTCCTAGTTTTTAGAGGCAAGTTGTTCCACTGCCTACTTTCTAGTTCTCAGTTTAGATTTTGTTGGAACAGCTCTTCAACTTATGAGCTCGACCCCTAGAGGCTGGGATGAGTTATTGTTTGTCTATATCTTGTGGTTTTTCAGTCATTAGCATGGTTGGACTTTTGGGAATGCTTTGAGCATCATTGTACATTCATCTCTACATTTTTGGCAAAGGAATAGACCAGGGTTTGCAGCACTCTATGGGATTCATGTGGAATTTTGTTTTGATAATGTGTTTCTCTCTGTAAATTTAAGTCTACTGGTGTTTTATGTATACCATTTTCTCTCTTATTTCTTCTTAACTTAAACAAACAAGGATAAAGGTAGAATTCATTAAAATTTGTAGTGCTCTACCTAGGGTTTGTTTAATTTTCTATGTTTTCAGCTGTTTGAAGAGGATCCCTGAAGGTTTCTTGCCCTCTTCAACTCCTCACCTGTCTCAACTCTCCATTTCTTTCAAATTGAAGTGTCAAATCAATTTCCTACCTTGCCCCATTCAGATCTCTGTAAAACTGAGCCTCATTCTCCAGACCCAAATTTTCCTTTCCTCTTGAGCCAACAAAATATCATTAAAAATCAATCAAACTCTTTTGCACACATACCTAGCCTAAAATCAGTCTTCACATCAAGTCATCTCAAGCCACATTGATTATTTTTTGCTGAGATTGACAAGGAGAGAGCCCTCTCTCGATCTGGTAGGGCTAGCTACCAGGTTAAACGTGGTTTGATGTTACCCTAGATTCTGCCTTTCTCAACCTGAGGTAGATTTAGGCCATAATAGGTCGAATCATGATAGCAATCATAATCATGACTTCTTTGCCGAAAAATCTCCATATTTTCTATTTATTTCCTCTCTGTTGTTGAACTATTGCATAAGTCTCGGACTACATTCACGAAACCCGCATTTGATCTTGTTTTGTCTGTCAGCAGTTCCTTCTCAAGCTTAAATACTCTAGAACACTTGGAATACAAAGATACCCATGAGGATACAAATATTATATTATAAAAGGTCAGAGATAGACGGATGATAAAATAATACAATGAAGGCTGCTTATATACCTACGTAGGTGCCTCTTCACGAAAGGTCATGTCTTATTAGACATGACCTTTCGCTTAATCACTAATTAACTAATTTATCATTTATTTACATTATTTATTCATTACATTGCCTTCCCCTCAAAAAGCTTTGTCCTCAAAGCTTGTCGATGAAAGGCCTCGATTTCTTTTCCTGCTACGAACATCTTCTCGTCTCGAGGCAGTGATCCTTGTCGATACAAGTTGATATGATCCTCTAAGTGACAAACAAAACTGTCGCACTGAGAATGGATCGGACCATCCTAAATCAATCTTCTGTGGAATCTTACAATGACTGGAAACGTGTGATGATTCCTTAGTATTATTCAGAATATTAGCTTGTTTCTGTTCTGAATACATAGCTTGGCTGAGTTGTCTGCTCCCATGATTTGGATGTCGATAGGGAAATTTTTTGGTTTGACTTTGATTTTCTTTTGGCGAGGATGTTATTGAGTAGGTTACAGAACCTTCACTTAGAATTCTCCTTGTCTGAACTGCAACATCAAATTTTGTATCATTTGCAACTTTCCTGTCTTCTTCTTGAGTTGTGACATTTACTGGATCAATGTTCGTTTTTCCTGCAACTTGAACTTCTACATTTGTCGGTTTTGACGACTCTTTTTCTACAAGTTGTTGCACCTTGTTTTCCAATGACTTCTTATCCTTCTTCAATTTCTTAATTTGTGTCAGCAATTTTTCGTTGTGGTCCTTGTGGCGAGCAACTTCTTCATTCTTGTTAGTTGTGATTTTGTCAATTTCCTTTTGCATATTTTGGATCGACTTTTTACTTTCTTGAGAAATTACATTTGAAATTTCTTGAATGTCTTCAGCTGTCACTGAATTTGGCTTTAAGTTGACGTCCTGTAGCATTATTTTCTTCTTTTTGTAGGAGAATGTTAAAAAATTATTTTTTGTATTAAGGACGAATGACCCTAGTGATTCCATCTAGGGCGAACCCAAAATTATATCACTATTGTTACAAAATAAGGTTTTAACGGTAAATTGCGAGACCAAGGAATACTCCCCAATACTTAGGTGTAGATTCCTTATGTTGTATTGTTTTTCATTTGCGTTAATTGAATTTGTTTCGATTATATTTGATTCAGGGATCACTAATTGGTTAGCAAATTCAATACTAACATAATTATCATTTTGATTAAGATCGATAGATATGAGAACTTCCTTTCCCGCAGGTGACCCTTTCATTCTAATTAGCATACGAACAAACATACTATAATTTTCAGGAATTCTTCCTTCTTTCCTTTCCGAATTAGATTCAATTTCCTTTTCATCAATGATTGATTCCATTTTGTCTGTTGAATCGAGTTTTTAGGGTTTTTAAGGTAACCCTTCCTAACTTTCTCTTCTTCTTTTTAATGAAGTTATTATTCCTTCAATTTTTTTTTTTATTTTTTTTTATTTTAATAATTTAATTAATTAAATTTATATATATATATATATTCTTCTTTTAACAATTGATTTTTTTTAACTCTTTTTTTTGTTGAAAGGTTACAACCCTAGTGAAATATGGCTATTCACATATATTCACCTATAAAATATATGTCCACTTATGTGTATTTGACTCGGTTAATGTTCTCCACGTAAAAGTAAACTTACTATTCACACAAAGATTTTTTATTCCTTTACTTCTTATTTTACCTTGCAAATACCATGGGCAATTACCATGGGCTTCCAAAACCACAAGCTACTAAACCATTGAAAGAATAATCAAAATAACCTTACCTACTCTTCCTTATTTCTTTTTCCTTTTTAATTTTAAATTGTCTTGGTATGTACGTATATGTACTTCTTTATATATATCTCTTTCTTTTTCTTTTTAATATACTTTGACTTTCCTTCTCCCTTTTATTATTTTTAATATAAATTCTTTCTTTTTTAATATTTCTTCAATTTTTTTATATAAATTATTCTCCCCTTTTTTTTTTATATTTCTTTTCAAAAATTCTCTAGTTTGTTTTTTCCCTTTTTTTTTATTATGGCCAAAGGCCTAGTGGCGAAAATGGAGAAACTCCAAGATTGATAACGAAACGCTTCAGTCACGATGGCAACAAGGTTGACGTTTTTTACGGTCAAAGACTTGGATCAAGGAGCATAGCTCTGTGCAGCGATGAGCGGCCAGAAGATCGACTGCTCTGATACCAAATGAAGCGTACAAAGTTCCTTCTCAAGTTAAAGTACTCCAGACCACTTGGAATACAAAGATATCCATGAGGATACAAATATTATATCATAAAAGATATGAGACAGATAGATAGATAGATGATAAAATGTTACAATGAGGCCTACTTATGTTACTTATATACCTACGCGAGGTGCCTCTTCATGAAAGGTCATGTCTTGTGGACACGATGACCTTTCGACCTAATTACTAATTAACTAATTTATCATTTATTTACATTATTTATTCATTACATTGCCTGTCCATTTTCCCCCTGCCTGTCCATTTTTCTCCTATGCTATGACTAAGACTCGAGCCCCTGTCAAATTCGAGCCTCAGAGTCTTGCGCTACTAGAATATGATCCTCGCAGCAAGGCGAGAATAGAAAAGGCAGGATGGCTGCCTTTCTTTCAAAGGTTCAACAGGCATAATTATGAAGTAACCAAATATTTTTCCTTGAAATTAAATGGGGACAAAGAATAGGTGGGGAACATCCATTTCAGGCTGACAGAAGAACTGGTGGCAAGGGAATATGGGATTCCGCAAGATGGAGAGCGGTGGTTTAAAAACCGCTGCTTCAATAAAGACATGTGTGTGGCTTTCCTGCAGAAGGACCATTCGAACCCCGATTAGAGTAAGGGGATTCCGCTAGAATTCTTAGGGCATAAGTACCATCAGTTACTATTTTTCCTACATTGTTACATGTGAAGGAAGGTTTTGTCTTGCTTTTCTGTTTCATATCAGGCTCGTTGGAAAATTCCAGGACAAACCTTTAAATTTCCCCTATTATTTAAAAATGTCGTTGATCAAGATGTACTCAGCCGCAAAAGAGAGGGTTTCCCACATAGAGGAAAACATCTACCATCACAGGCAAGTAAAGATTATTCTGGTGGAGGTCCTGTTGAAACATGAGAAGACTTGGGAGGATTTTCTGCAAGAAAATCATTTTGTGCAGGATGGATATTTTGACTCTTTAGGGGTCCAGGAAGAGAAAACCGCAGAGAAGCCAAAAAAGAAACCCCAGATGCATGGACCAAAGGTGGAAAAAGATGACGAGGATGATGAAGTTGTGGTGACCGGTGAAACTTCTGGGAAGAGATCTCGGTAGAAGGGGCCTTTGACCCCTGAAAAATGGTATACCAAAAGCCAAGCTGGCCATCAAGGATGCAACAAAAGAGGGGGTAGCTACTAAAAAGAAAAATATAAATAAGTCCCAAGTCCAGCCCAAGGGAAAAGAAAAGGTGAACCCTGCTACAGTTAGTGACAAGGACATTGTGTCCTTTCCAGACCCCTCACTGTAGGAAAGTCAGAACGAAGCCATGAAGACGCAAGAGGATGTGAGCATGTCCCAATACTCACAGGGGCATAATGAGGGAGTGGTGACCCCATTGAAAAAAAAATCTCGACAAATGCTGGAGGAAACTATCAGAGGACTTACCCTTTCAGAATGGGTCTTGAAAGCAGAGAACGCGACTCTAAAAGAAAATAGCCGCAAGATGCAGCAGGAGCACGAAGAGTGGCACGTAAAGGCAACCCGCATCATGAAGAATAAGTAGGCCCAGATCGATCAACTAAAGAGGAAGACTAAGGAGTATAGAGGACAAATTCAAGCAGAATCTAGTCGGGCTCAGTTAGATCACCTGGTTGCAGTAGCTGCGGCCTAGGTGAAAAATTAGCTTTCTGTTGAAGACTGCTTCAGTTTTTCTTACATAGGGGCATGCAAGAGTTTTGGTGTGGGGGAGATGTTAAGTATTAACTTTACCTATTTTTTCCACCTATAATAAGCCTTATTTCCCCCATTTTTGACCTCTTTTTGCCCTTTAATTATACCTAGTCTGGCTGTGTCATCCAATTTTGGCTAAAAAGGGTATCATAGGCTAAGGTATGTTGAAACAACATTAGAAGTGTCATTTTATCTAATTTTTAGAATTCTTTAAACTGGTTGTGTCATTATTGCATCACTACTCTTACTAGCCTTGGACTCATGCACAAACTTGTAAGATTCAAGCAGTTCCGCCAATCCCGCTGACAGCTCATACAACAGAGATTCCTGCAGTAGTTTCGGATTTCCTACAGATACGTCGATTTCCTGCAGCCGTTCCAGATTTCCTACAAATACGCCGATTTCCTGCAACCACCTCAAAATCCTACAGCGATATTGACAGACAGTTTCAGCCGTGCAACAAAAATGGTCTAATCCATGCCTTCGGTCATGGATTAGACCCAATAGTAGTTTACCTTGTCAATCCGTATCTGTATTATTGGCTGTAGGCTTAGTTTAGTAATCTGTTTTGTTCAAAGCCAAATATGGGCTACCATAAATGTATAAAATCAGATGTAATTTGCTTAAATGGGTGTTCAGGTTCAGAGTTGTTGGGTTGGGTTGGAAGCTGCTGTTACAGAGCACGATATCAGACTGTAATTGACTATTATTTCAGATTAATAAATTTTTTTTTATGTTCTGTTTATTTTTCTGAGCAAATTATTTAATATTTAAAGGAGTTGTGAGTGAGGGAGGGCCCGCTTCGCTCACAAATCCTACAACAAAGTGTGTGTGTTTATTTCTATTTTAATTATGCATTAATAATTTCCTGTAACAACTAGTGTTTCCTTTCTATATTTCTTACAACAAACTGTAAATTGGTTGAGTGAATTAATATTTTATGTTGAAGAGCTCTTTTCATTTAGCCAATGCTTGGATTCATGCTTTTAAGTTTGATTCTTGATTGGGATTGATTTCTTTTATCTTTCCTGCATTAGTATCAACAAACACAAGTGTTATAGAGGGATGTTATATGTCGCTCCATAACCATTGCCGCAATAGTACTGATACAGGAAAGTAACATGAGTTATTGATTGTTGTTTGATCTTTATCTTTTCACGGTCAATATCATAAATCTTAAGTGCTATAGAGGGATGATATATGCCACTCCATAGCCTTTGCTGCGATAGTATTGACACGGGAAAGAAGCATTAGTTGTTGTTTGTATAATTAATTAACACTTGTAGTAATCAGCCTGCATATATTGTGCACTGCATCTCATCAGTTTACCTTCCTGGGTTGACAATTTATATTGGCAAATTATACACATATAATTTGACTCAACAGAGTTCCCAACTAAAACAAAATATTCTTTTGGAATTGCACACTTCTCCTTTAGGCGGTCACTCAGGATTTTTAAAAACTTACCATAGGGTGAAGAAAGAATTTTTTTGGGATGGCCTTAAATCTGATATTCAAAAGTTTGTGGCGGAATGTTTGGTTTGCCAGCAGAATAAAGTTGAGACAATTAAGACCCCGGGACTTCTACAACCTTTATCCATTCCAAGTCAACGTTGGGAGGAGATTTCAATGGATTTTATCACGGGTTTACCTAAGTCCGAAGGAAAGAGTGCCATCATGGTGGTAGTTGATAGACTTACCAAGTATGCACACTTTTGTGCATTATCTCATCCATTTAAAGCAAGTACAGTTGCTACTACATTTATGGACACAATTCAAAAGCTACATGGAAACCCAAGGGTTATTGTGAGCGATAGAGATCCCATTTTTACTGGAAATTTTTTGATGGAGTTATTTTCTTGTTTGGGTACTCAATTAGCTCATAGCTCATCTTATCATCCTCAATCCGATGGTCAAACTGAGATAGTAAATAAATCTTTGGAAGGATATCTTCGTTGTTTTGTATCTGATAAACAAACACAATGGGTCAAGTGGTTACCTCTAGCTGAATGGTGGTATAACACTTCCTTCCATACTGCAGCAAAAATGACCCCATTTATGGCACTTTATGGATATCATCCACCATCCATCACATCATGTTTAAGAGAAAATTCGAAGGTTCAAGCAGTGGAAGATCACATCGAGCATCAGCAAGAAGTTCTCCAACTCTTAAAGGATAACCTGAATTTGGCACAAAATCGAATGAAACAACGGGCATATCAACATCGCAGCGAGAGAAGTTTTGATGTAGGAGATTGGGTATTTTTACGGCTACAACCATACAAACAAATGTCCCTCAAGCAAGCTAAGAAGGATAATAAATTATCGCCAAAGTACTATGGTCCTTACAAGGTGTTGCAAAAGATTGGTACTATGGCATACAAATTGGAGGTTCCTGCTTCTTCGCGAGTGCATCCAGTTTTCCATGTTTCATGCTTAAAGAAGGTTATAGGTGAAAATCTTCCAGTTCAAACAATATTTCTAGAATTTGATGAGGAAGGAAAAATCATATTGGAACCTGAAGCAGTAACGGAAACAAGAACTCAACAACTACGAAATCGATCAATTTTAGAGTATCTCATCAAGTGGAAGAACTTAACCACTGAAGATTCTACATGGGAGGATGAGAATTTTATACAGAAGCACCCAGAGCTACTCAAGCGTTGAGGACAACACTATTTTGAAGGAGAGGGGCATGTTAGGTCCCTATATTACTAGTTTAATCCCTTATTGTTATTAGTGTATCCCCCTTATTGTTATTGATGTACCCCTGTAACCCCAATATTATTATTATTGTGCCCTTACATTATTATTGTTAGGTCGGCTAGGATTATATTGTGGACCCATGGACTCCTATATATAGAAGGAGGTTTTGGTCATTTGTAGCATCCAATAAATTTTCATTTATGTAATGTAAAGGAGGTTTCCCCCTCGAAGTGGCTTATTTCTAAGGTGTTGATCTCTCTTTTATTTTATTTTTGGAGCTGGTTTCATAAAAAATATTTCTATCTTAAAAGAAGATTTTGACTTCATTTTCAAATATCATCAAGGAAGCTGCAAGCCACTCTATTCAAGTAAGTATCTATGACCTTACTTAAATATGTCAATATGAGTTAATGTAAAGAAAGCAACAAGCTGGTTGGGTCATCAAACTTTAGCGCATGGAAGACGAGGACATATTTGAATCTAATTGAAGACAAAATTATGGGCTACATTAATGGATCAACAATTCAAACATCAAAATAATATGCTCCAGCTCATACCAAATACATGAAGGGAGAAATATGAGCCTAGAGGATTCTCATAGAATCCATCAAGGACTCACTCATTCCCTATGTGTCAAAACTAAAGTCTGCTAAAGAAATATATGAGAAACTGGTGGAGCTATTCTCTGTGAGTACTGCAGGAGAAGTAATCCCTCTGAGACAAGAACTATATAAAATTAAATTTTCAATGGAAGAGGGCATCACTCCATACTTTATGAGGATTTCTGAAATAAGAGATCAACTGCAAGAACTAGGAGAAGTAATGTCTGACATTGAGATGATTACAGTGGTGTTGAATCCTCTACCAAAGGAATGGGGAAACTTCACTTCAAGTTTATACGGGAAGAAAGAAGCCACTCCATTCCATGATTTATGGTCTCTATGTGAAATAGAGGAAACAAGACTAAAAGCCAAAGATGATACAAGACCAAGTGAAGGGAATTAAGCCTTTGCAACCACATATAGGAAGAAAGGAAGATTTGAAAAATTTGGCCCTCGGAATAAAAGAAGGAATATGGACAATGTACGATGCTTTGGATGTAATGAACTTGGGAATTATAAAATATATTGTCCTAAATCTGACAAGGACAAGAGAAAAAAAGAAGAAGCCCATATCCCAGATGTGAGGGAAGGACCTAATGCGAAGAAATCTAAGAAAGAAGAAGCAAGGGATCTCTACTATGATTGAGACAATCTTCTCCTTTAAGTGATTTTTGTTGGTTGTAAAATAGTATGATAGGAAGAAATTTATATTATATCATCATGATAAAAATCATGTTAGGAGCTCTTGGTGAATCAGCTCCGGGAAAACCTCTCTGATAAAATTACTAATGGAAAGTAGTCACCAAGATCAAGGGTCATCATGGAAACAAAGTTATGGGATGTGATGACATATTGATGGAGCAAGCCAAAGGAATGAAGCTCTTCATTCTAGAGAAATTTCTACAGGAGGAATCAAGGGAAAAAGGTATGAGGTATGTATATATATTTATATGCCGACACTGGATGCTATGAAGTCATGTCATATGGTTGCAGGTAATAGACCTCCATATTTAGAAGTGTGATCTATGAAGAAGGTACTCTCGGTGCACTGACAGATGAAATCAACATAATATGTCCTCATGGAATATGAGGTGGTTGTATATGAACGAGAAACTGAAAAAATTTGTAATATCCTGGGAATGGAGAATGTGCAGAAAGGAAGAGATCATGAAATGCAACCATGTCAAGAGGCAGTTATTATTCAGAAGCCAAGAAGATGTGACTAAGAGATCTCCTAGGAAGATATGTAGATACTGACGAAAGTCTGGTAAAGAAGAAGACCCTTGGAAAAACATATCATTAGGAGATGTGTCAATCTAAATAAAGGATGTTGATGCCTACAGGAAGATGTCATGGTGAAAGATCATCACTGAGGTGACTTTTGTTTTAAAATTTCATATGTATATGTTTATCTGGATGAATTTGTGTAGGGCTACTAATCATGAGAAAGGATGTATGATCCTTGGAGATGATTCGAAGGAAAGCAACATGGCATAAAGGTGAACTAGATGAGAAAGATAGATGAATAACTTTCTGGTAGATGACATGACTCATGAATGAAAGTGATGGATGATCTGTGCCCTATGGAGCTAAATTTGAAGATTCCTCAATATCTAATCCATGACATCGAGGGGAGGAATTATTCATGAGCAACTGAGTGTCTCACCATTGCTGCTGTAGGTCACTGATTGAGAGGGAGCCTGGTGATCAGTTTCTTACTTGGAAGAAACTGGGTAATTCCTAAGGTTGATCTTAGGTACATTCCTTTTACAGGAATGAGAACATTCCCTTGTGGAATAGATCCTCCTTGGTTGAGAGGGAGAGATAGACACATCATTATATATTCACTTGGGAAGACAGAAGTGAGGATTGCGTAATCATATGTCATTCCATACTCTTTGAGAATGTGTTAGGGAATTCAAGATAAGAGTAGTCGGGGACCGATATTCTTTGAAGGATAGTTACCCAAGGGAAGAATATTCCAAGAAGGTCATACTTTGGGAACACTCGAGTGGAGTATGTACCTTGGAGAGACAATGACTATGGTATATATAAGTCATGTGTCTCACCAACATTGTAGCCCATTTTCTCATTGAGAGATGGGGTTGTTAGTCAAGGCCTTACATTAGGACAATGTTGGTTGATATGATGCTATACAGATGCGATTACCAATCCGATTCTTATTATGAGATTCTTCAGTTTGAAAGTGACCATGTACTTGTATGAATACCTCTCTATTTAAGAGGGAGTGTTGAAAAGTGTAACTAAGTCGATCTTCATGTTGACTATGTAATTGTGTATTTATGTAAAGAAGAAGACAAATATAATAAAATGTATTTTTTTGCACTTTCTTCATGGGTTTCATGAGAAATATTTTATTATATAGGTTAATAGAATTCTTCTTGATGTCTATTAGGTTTGTGTCTTCTAGGTATAAATTATAATTAAGTGTCATGTTCATGAAGGATCTAGTCTAGAAATATATGCTCTAAGACCCAGTGGAAGGACACCTAAAAACCCTCAAACAATGTTGGAAGACTAGCTCTACATTCAAGAGGAAGACAACTACATCAATTCTAGAATTAACTCACTCACATCGGCCTAAATCTCAGCAAGGAAGTCGACTCCATAGCTGACCATGTGGTCGGCTTAGAGGCTAGAACAATGCCCTATAAATACACATGTTATACAACCATTTGGTGGAAAAAAATGCGGATAGCTCTGAGGTGTAATGTGGATAAAATAACAAAATGAAGTGCGGTGTTTCAGTGCGGATATCAGGCAGGAGCAAGCTCGAATATCAAGGGGGAATTAGTGTGGATAACAAGATAAGAGAACAATGCGTACTTCTCTGTGTCTATAGTACGGATTTCAGGAGTCTGTCACAAAAGGTCAATTGCGGTTTTGTCTAAGCTATCTCAGCCAAGGTAAGGATATATCACAGCTATAATATATATTGTTTTGTGATGCCATAAATAAGATAAGATCCTAGAATATATAGTTAAGGGAAATCATATTAAAGGAATAATTTTCTGAGGTTGGGACAATGATCATAATAATAAAAGTAGTCTTAAAGGTGGAAGAAAGTAAGGAAGGTAAATATGAGATTTACCTTCCTAACTACAACTCAAGGAATTCAATTAAAAGTATATGCAAAGCGAAGATAATTCTGTCCCTATATTTGATTGAGCTATAAGAAGTGAAAATTGGAGACAAGTTCTCTAGTACCAATGCAGAACAATGTAGATTGGTGAAGAAGAAGAGACTCAAGTTTGAAGAAGTTGTATCAAGGTCTTGGAAGCATATCTAGGTTAAGGGTATGAGTCTTGGTCATGGTAATTTTCATTTGAAGTTCTATAAGAAGAATTCTTTGCGGGTTTTCCTCTCCAAGAGGGAGAGGTTTTGCCCTGGCTCTAGAAGCCTAAGTTTGTGTCTTGTTTATTTTGATAATTGACTTGGTGAAAGACTAAACAAGATAATGAAGAGAAGACATAAGTAATCTCACAAGTAATTATCAAGAAGAGAATTTTTATTAATCTCCAGCCCTCCAAATTCTCAACAGGTGTGATAGTTGATTCATTCAAAGAAGAGCTTTATGTTTTTTCTAAAACTTTGTGTGTGGTTGCAGATTTGATAGGTGAATATTAGCAAATTGAAAATGTACTTGTGCAAATTGATGAGGAAATAAATCTTTTTGAAGAAATGGCTGATATGGTGAAGTATTTTTAACATGTTTTTTGTGATTTTAACGATGGTGGATTTGGCAGGAAAATTGACACAAAAGACAAAGTTGAAGACTATAAACAACATCATGGTGATACTTGTGAGCGTGGAAGAGAAATTGAGTGTTGGAGTATTTTCTGAAAGAACCAGAGTATGAGAGTGTGATGGTAGTAAAAAATGAAGGAGTGTCTCAAACTTTGATTGGGACAGAGGTATGTGTTAGTTGGTAAGTTTTTGATGTACTAGATAACGAAGAATAAAAGGTGGATGAATATGCAGTCGCGAAGATGATAGAAAATTTACTTCTTGAAGGTAAATATGAAGATATGAAGCGGAAAATGGAATTTGCAGAGGAAGAAGTTTACTATTGTGAACTAGAGCAGGGAAACATCCTTGGAATGTATGATGTGGAGGAGAGACTAGCTGACAGTCTCATGAACTCTTTGGAGAATTTAAATTAGCATGATAAGGATGTGTTTACAGGGAAATCAGATTAAACCATAAGGTCTTGTATTTTTAATTATGATAATTGGTATATGATTTCAGGTTTTGCTAAAGATACTGTTGCAAAGACTAAATAATATTTGGCACAGGAGAACAACCAAATGAAGGAGGAAGAGGAAGATTCCATGGAAGTGCTTAACCCATGGAGTGAAGACATTAAATTATTGGAAAGTGTGTTGGAAAATTAGGATTCGGTGCCATGGAAGAGGAAGAGAAATCTCAATTTCAACATTGGGAAACAAAAGAGATTGAAGATGAAGTGCAATTATTTAAGTGATGGCTTAAAGAGGATGCATATGGAAACGACTAAAAACTAAATGCAGATCCAAGTGAAGAGGTGGCAGTCACAGGGAAGCCATAACAAAGCAATTAAGAGTAATAATCCTGAAGATATGCATAATGTGGGTATGCGATAGCTAGTGGAAAACAACAAAAAATTTCAACAAGAAGGAAGAAGCGACAATAAATGGCAGAGTATGTACCAGCCCAAGGATATGCTGGACATGGAGATTGAAGAACTGTGGAAGTTAATGATGAAACAAAACAGATGGAGGAAACTGACATCAGAAGGGATGATCAATCATAATTTGAAGTTGATTGAAGAGAGGAAAATGAACCAAAAGATAGCAGACATGTAACAACAACAAAGGTGCAAGGCATTTAGACAGTTACAAACTAAAATTTGGGACCTTGGAGGTTTTTAACAACATATGAAATCTCATGATTAGGAGATCATGAATGTTTTCAACATTGGGAATCTGATGCAGGAGCATCATGGTTCCAATTTTTGTACATTTACTAGAATCTAGGGGGTCTTGTGTTTTCAAGGGAGTTGGTTCCCTAAGTATTTAATTAATGTAATTTTCAATGTTTTGAGTGATTTTATGTGAGAACTTTAGAATAAGATTTAATTAAATATTGTGAGGAATATTTGTAAATGTTATCGAATGTAGGAGAACATGAGTGATTGGTGAGGATTGAGAGATTAAGAAATATTGATTGTAAATATTAGATTAGAAGTTGGTTCATGATTTTGTGGATATGAGAGGATCCTTAGGATTTAGTGTAGCAGATTTTGGATCTAAATCAGAATTGGTTCTAGACTCCATATGTATATTATTATAAGTCTAGAAATAAATATATATTCAGGAGGAATAGGGGAGTACTCAGTAGTGTTGAAGAGACCACTAATATAGAAAATCAGGCCAAGAGGAGATTCATTACTATAATTATTTGCTTGTGAATATAAAACTCAATTAAAAGCTTATTTGGGGTGCATTGGGCTGCTGTAATTCTTGATGTGTTAACGAATTATAGAATTGTGTATTAGAGTATTTTCGCATAATGCAGGTGTTGTAGGTGAGTCCGAGAAGGATCATATTGAGAATAACGTGCAAAGGTGTTTTCAAAGGTCGTGGAATTCGTTCAATCTCAGGTTTTGCTTTCAAAAACTATATTTCAACAAGAATAGCAATGAAAATCCCGCTTTAATAGCCATGGAGTATTACGAATTGCACTTGCAGGCTGGTAAATGTAAGTGTTGTAGAAGATAAATTCTGAAATTTTAAATTATTTAGTTATTAGATGCGGAATTAACCATTGAAATCAAGTCAGAGCTAGTTAATCCGAAGCTCGTTCGATTCGAGATCCATTACCTTATTGGATTACATTGGGTAAATTTTGTGTGGAATCAGTGTTTAGAAATATGCTTAGAAAGTTGTATACAAGATTTATAGAAGCAAAATGTTTACAATCAAACATGGGCAGTGCTACAACAAGAATCAAATGATCTAGATCTCTTGTGGACAGGAGGAAAACAAGTATATTTTTCTGAAGGCAATAACCATGATTTCTTCCAAAAATTCTAGAGATTTATGAACAAGAGCAATGGACGATTGAGATTGTATCACATAAATGAAGCAGAAGATGAATGGTCAAGATTGAATCGTAGGATTACCATGGAAGATGGAAAATTGTGAAGAATATCGCATTCAGTCATGAAAAGTTTCATCACATATCACACTTGGGCATAAATATTTCATTGCATATCACATTTAGTGAAAGGAGCCTTGGGAATGTGACGAAGCGTCATGTGTTGAATTTTTCTATGATTTGCGATGAGATGAGATTTGCGATGTCATATTTGCAAAGGAGTATTGTGAAGAGAATCTGCGATGTCATATTTGTGAAGGAGTATTGAGATGAGAAATTTGCGATGAGGATTCGCGAAGGAAGTATCGGTCACGTGAAGTGGTCGTGTAAAGAGGTGAAGGGTAACAAGGGTAAGTTTAAGCGCTTAAATGTTAAAAGTGCATACAGTGAAGAGTTCATTTGGGTTTTGAATCGATAAATCATAGGCTTGGCTCCGATGATTATTAAGTGGAAATTGTGATTTTTTATTTATTTATGAAATTAGCATGATAAGGTTGTTGTAGGGCTCTAGAAGGAAATCAAGTTGGATTGAAGGGAGCTGCGACATATAAGTTTGTGATGAGTAGCAGTGGGTTTTAATAGGTTTAAAGAGGTCTTATGAACTATTGCAGAGTGCAATTTCAATTCATAGCACACTATATACAAAGTAAATTCTGGGTTTTGGGCAAGCTTAGTCTTAGGCCTACATCAAAACCCATGAGTCTATTCCTGACCAGCCATTTGTTGAGAAGATGGTTGATTTGATTCCACCTTTAGTTTATCATCCCCCTCCTGTAGAGAGTGAACCTCATACCACTCATGTTCTTCTTATTTCTCTAGATTCAAATGAACTGGGGATAAATCCTCTCATTCCCACGGTATAGGAGGGCGGTCCTCTCGTTCCCTTAGCACAAGGGGTCAGTTCGATCGTTCCCACAACACCCCCTTCAAGTAGTATGGTCACTACTTTTGACTGGAGTTGAATACCGGGATACCTTCTTCCTTCCTATGTGCCCTTTCAGATCACAATCTAGGCTTATAATGTGTTCGTACCTAGCACAATAATAGGTGAAGGTGCATTTGTCAATATTTTTTCCTCAACTAATTGGCAAGATTTATGTTCTCCGCAACTTCGGCCCATTACCCAGAATCTGTTAGCCTTTAACAGAGGAACCAATCAAGTGTTAGGGCTCCTTCTGAAGTTTCCTATTACTTTGGGAGGAAAGGTTGTCTATATAGACGTGATGGTTGTCCAAGGCCCCTTAGATTTTAATTAAATTCTCGGTCATGACTATATTTATGTCATGGGAGCTCTTGCCTCTTTTCTCTTTTGTATGATGTGTTTCCCGCATGAAGGGCGAATTGTGACCCTTGATCAAATTTCATCCATTTGTCCTAATTTGGCTCCCAATCAACCGTCTTCCCTAAATGGTCCTTATACACAAGCGGTATCAACCCTGCCACAGGTTAATTATGTGGCCACCTATTCCATACCCGCATCTCTTGATGGCCTGATCAGTGATATAGTACATGTTGTACTGGGGGCATTAGAGCCCGATCTTTCCATTAGATCCCTTGATACATTTCCCTTCCAGAGTGTTGTTCTCCCATATGATGAGAACCTCTTGGAAGCCATGACCTCTTATGGGCCATGTGTTAGACTCCTGTAATTTACAAAATCTCAAGGTGACTGATTATTTCTGTTCAGTTCATTTATATTGAAAATAATATTCCATGACTGTCATTTATTTCCAAGAAGGTACTTCTGGCACAAAATATGGCAAAGGATGGTTGTATTCACCTCATTTCCAATATAGTCCAACTAAACCTAAATGGATTGGGTAGCACTATCCATCTCATAAAACCCCCCAAAACCCACATGCATAAAGTTTTAGGACTTTATATTAAGCCCCGACACTCTCATTTCAACTCCTCCCCCCACATTAGGCTGCTTGATATGTTATACATATGTTATAAACTGCATCAACCTTACGTTATTGCAAATTCTACCCAAAACCTTTATCTCATTGACCCCTTCCTTTCCTTTTTGCATCAACATTTCACAACAATCCTTGCCACATTCACTTGCCATTCCATAAATATTTTGATGCGATATTAAAGGGACCCACCTTTCCCTGCCACGTCACCCTTTCCCCACCGCCCATTGCACATCGCAATCGGTGATTTTTTATATTTACCTGTTAAGACATCGCAGGTTAATTGGCTTAAGTTTCAATGCGATAAGAAGTGGAGTTGCGATGCGATGTGATCGCATATCGCACATGATAGAGGATCCTTGTTATTTCTATTTGTTAAGATGTGCAACATGCGATAAGTTATTCGCTGTGATTTGCGATCCGCCGTGTTTCCTATTACTGCTACTAAATCTCGATTGCGATATCAGTAGGGCCCGCTTTTATTGCCATGAAAAATCATTACACTTTAACCTCCATTCACTTACCTGCTCATCAACCTTACCCCACTTCCATCCGATGACTAACATAATTTTTTGGCCCCCCCTCTCCATCTGATCTTTACCGTCAGGGGGGGGGGGGGTGTGGGGTTCCAGAATGGGCAGTTTCATGGTTTGGGCCTTACCCTTGTGTGGGGGTGTTTCACACCCCCTTTGCTGAAATGACCTACCACCTCAGGACCCCTCCGAAATGGTTTTCACTCCACTCCGATATCACTCCCGCCACCATTGCTCCGCATCGATAAACCAACTTCTGCCGCCCTACCACTACCACTCCTGCCACCTGCTCCACATCATTTTTTCCTTGCCAATCCATTTTCAAATGGTTTATTAAAAAATTTCTATATGTTTTAAAGAGAGCAGTGGGTTTTCTGACCCCAATACAAAAAAGACAAAGGCAATTTAACAGAAAGTGGCCAGCACTATAGCCAACACAGTTCACCAGCACACTCTTCTTAGCAACCATTTTCCACCAAGGTAAAGCCGGATGTCAGAGCCATCATTGCCTCTTCATGACCATCTCAACCACTTTCTGCTTACTTTTGGATTCACGAAGAGATGCTGAAGCTTTTGGATTCATGAAGAGCTGCCGAAGTTAATTCTACATGCGGTGTTTTGTCAAAGATTTTTGTTTGGGCCTTGCATGGCCACACTTGTCTACTTTTAGTTTAATTGTAATTAATGAAGGTTGCTGAAGTAGATTAGGGAAACCGACGTAGTTGTTAGTTAAATACTGCATAAATTGGCAGTATCAAGGGTTGGTTGATTGGACCCTGTTGAAACTTGCATTGTAAGAACTATTGTATTGGAGAGCTATAAATTTTGGAAGCTGGAGAATCAATAGTAAGAAACCATTTGTAGGATACTTGAGCTGTGTTTGTCTGGTGATGTGATTATCTTCTCTATGTTGAATGTTTCCATTGTTTTTCCTCACTACATATCATTTTAAGCTGATTGTAAAATATAAATTTTAAGTTAAGATTTGCTGTTGGAGCACCTTAATTCTGTCTGTGATTAAAATCTGAATGTTTTCTTCATGAAGTTTGGTTAATAAATTATTAATTTCTTTTTAACCACTACTACAAATTCACTGCTTCTTTCACCTCACAATCCTTCCTTCTTTAAGACCCATCACGCACAGTTAGCTTGCCCTATGATGCTTTTGAAATTTTAATGCAACAAAACCAACCCCTGTTTGAATCCATAGCCCAAAGGATTAGCTTTTGCAGACCTGCTCATCCAACCAAAAAAATCAATCAAAAACAACCAATTCTCAGCATCACTATAACTAGCCTAACATCAAAATTCATAATATTCATGTAAAATTAAATCATAAATAGAGAGAGCCTTCTCTGAGTCTAGGAAGGCTAGGTCTTGGATTCCAAAGCGGTTTGATGTTGTCCTCTATCATTTATTCTTGCCAATATTATGAATTATAGGGCTACAACACCATGATCAATGTTTTTGGAGCAAATTTCCTTTCTTGTTTCAAGATCCTTAAAAAATGAAACAAGGTGTTCAGAGCAGAGTTCCTTTTCTTGTGTCAAGCTCGTTAAAAAATGAAACAAGGTGTCATGAGGATAGTTCTTTTACTATGTCAAGCTCGTTAAAAAATGAAACAGGTTTCAATGAGCATAGTTCTTTTACTATGTCAAGCTCGTTAAAAAATGAAACAAATCTCCTTTCAATTCAATTCTTTGATTAGATCTCGTAAATTCCTAGTCGATTATTTTACTTGTTATCGTAAATGAACCTTCATTCTATCCACCTATTAGTAACCAATAGTATACTTAGGTGAATGAACTAAATCTTTGGGGGGCATGTACCTCGAATTGAGTCACCATGTTGGGGGCATCCAAATTTTTTTCAAGCATAGTTTGTGTCTGTTTCAAGCTTGTATAAGAATGAAACAAATTTAAAGCATAGTTTCTGCATTTCAAGCTTGTGTAAAAATGAAACCATCTTCAAGGAGGTTCTCAAGCATAGTTTCCCACGTTTGAAGCTTGTGTAAAAATGAAACCATTCTCATCCTACCTCTCATGAATTCCATTTTATCAGCCCGTTTCTACCACATGAGATTTGGTTTTCTCATTCCATCGTCACCATCTGTTTGGCCGATCATACACTTTCACTTGGTTGTTTTACCCTTTCCCGAGGAACCACTTTGATGAGTGGTCTTATTAGCCAGCCTCTTTACCTTTACGTGTTTTGAGCAGTTCCACCATGACCGGAACCAGTTGCTACCCTCTATACCACTCGTTCCTAGATGAGTCCTCTTTCAGCGCTTTTCAGACTCCCAAAATTAAAAATATTGTTGAGCACTTGTCATTTCGAGCTCGTTAAAGTACATGAAACGATGTCTACTCAGTATAAGTTTAACCCTTTTTTTCGGACAAAGATAGACTATTTACAAAAAAGGAATACCTTAGTCAAACATGACTAGGAGGTTCTCTCAGATATCAATTTCTATCTTTTCAGATTTGAGAGAATATTTATGAAAAGGGACCTTTGGATTTTTCTTTTCCAATTCTTTTTCGAACTCCCTAATCATGAAGAAAATATCGATTTACCCCTCCATCAGAATCATAAAACTTAAACGACAAAGGACTTGTCACCATGACAAGACCGAGCTACTCCTTTGTAGGGCTCATTAAACTGACTAGGATGGATTCATCCAAAGGGTGAAATTATACGCTAAGAATATGGTATCCTCTTCAAGCTTGCTATAAAAAATAAGAAGGTAGTCGCTAGACATAGTGGGGAAAAATGGAAGTAAACATGTCTTGTATTATTTATTAAAGGCAACATGTCACTCTTGAACATGACACACTTCTGCATTTTGTGTTGGGTTTGGGATTGTTAGGGTCCCGTGATTTAGCATATTGGTAGACCAAGTGCACAGGGTAACATCATACCAGTCTTTGGAGTCCTAGGAATTAGCCTTCCTGGAATCAGAGAGGGCTCTCTTTATTGTATGCAAAGGATGTGAACTTGTTTGCTTTAGATGGTTGATTTTAGGCTAGTTGTTAAGTGTAGGGTTTGTTGTTTGTTTTGGTTGGGCAAGATGACCAGGTAGAATAGGTGGAGTGAGAGGTCTTCAAATCATTGGGCTATGGAGTCTATGAAAGTCATGAATATCTCAATAATGAAACAAGATGCATAATAGGGCAAATCTAGCATGGTCAAATGGATCTTTAAGGTATGTGTGAATTGAAATGAACAATAAATTTGTGAGCATAGTAGGTGTATAAGGGCAGTTAAGAATCCTTAAACAAATAACTTTAAACAAGATGGTCTTAAATACTTATCAACATAAGGACATAATCATAAGACATGGAAAAAAAAGAACTTTTTGATTATACTTAAGCAAACAAGCATTAAAGATGAACAATTCAGTGAACCATAGAAAGCAAGAAACTAATCTAACTTTTAGTGATTTCACCTTCAAGGTTTAGAAAACATTCAAGATAACAAATAACTTTAATCAATGAAGAGGAACACCTAAACATCAATGATCAAGCTACAAATAACTTTAAGACAACTTGTCAAGCATGGACAAAGGGCATGATCAAAACATAGCCTCTTTGGATAAAACCTAACAAGTAATACTTCAAAGAGAGATTCCAAAACAGAGTTTAAATAGCATAAAATAGGCAGGGCTAACCATAAAAAATATTTGAAAACTACTATATTGAACCATTCATGGAATAAACGAGCATAGGCAGATCTAAGGAGCAACTAAGAATTCATTAAAAAAACCCAGCAGAGGAAAACATAAAGACAATAGAAACAGGAAGGACTAAGGTGTCTCAAGGAACATTTCTTAGCCTATACTCTTCTATTCTACTGCACCATAGAAGGGTGGAAACATAATGAAAACATGAGAAAACAATAACATAAAAGAGAAGAAATTCACCAATAACCAAGCTCAGGGATCTTGCAAGCTATCCTCCTTCATCATCAATCTAAGCAAGCCATTCATAAAATCCACAAGACCAATTTTTTCTTCAAACTCAAGAAAACCATGTATATGCTCTCAAAACTCATCAAATGCCAACCCAAATAATGAGCTAAAATACAACATTTATCTGCAAATGAGGAGGTGCTGCTAAAAATAGGGTTCAAATGTCATTTATTACAGAGTTAATACATTTCTGACCTTTAAGACCATGCAAGGCCCAAGGCAGAAGTACCGAACTATGTTTCTATGGAAAAATAACTCCTAACTTAACTTATGTTTTAATATATGTGAAATATTTGACTTTGGGGATTTGTGATAACTTTACAATAACTGCTGGTAGGTAGAAAATATTTTCTGACTGAGTGTAATAACTGTTTGATGCTTTATTGAAGGGACAAAGCTGTAGGTGGAAAAATATCTTTGAATAAGTAACTGCTTCTGTAGTTTTGATCTTTCGAATATGCTTTTGGGTTAATCCGCCTCTTGTTTTGTCTTTAAACTCTGTATTTAGGCTTTTAAAACCTGTTTAATCTTTTACTATCTGTTTCTGTTGTTTTTCTCTTTAATCTGCTTTATCTCTGTCTGTTCATTAATCCTTTGATTAATCTTTTTGATCTTCTGTCTTTATCCATTAATATTTTAACTGTCTGCCTTTATTTTCTTTAAGCTCAGCTTTGCTGGCCACTTCTTTGTTTTAATTTTGATCGGTGATTAGCCTCTCCAATCGTTTAACCTTCATTACTTCATCCCAACCCTTTGACTGCATTTCTTCACTATGTCTCTATTTTTCTGCGTTTTCGTTGTAGGGACGCGTTTCTTCCATGTTGGAGGGTTAAATTTACATCAATGATCATGTTTCATCGATGATTAAACTTGAAATAGGGCCTCTGGTCCTTCTAAATTTGATTAAAAACCCTGGATTGTCACCCAGGCATTCATTCCACTGTTTTTGAACCATCAGAATGCTTTTCATGTATTTCCACCATTGAACCTGCACATGACACAAACAATTTAGTCTTTAAAGCCTGTGGGGGAGGATTTTACTGCATTTCTAAGTTTGTGGGTTGTCGGAGGTCGTTTATAGGGGCAACAATGGTGAATGGGGCTTGGTTTCGTAAGTGGAACCAACATGGAGTTCAAAACGGAAGGCGAAGGTTTGAATTAGGGCGGGAGAGGTAAAAGCGGTTTTTGGAAACTAGAAGTGGTTTTCGCACAAGTGAGAAGGCGGTAATGGTATTTGGGGGCAGAAATGCGATACCATACATCGCATGAATCGTGGCAAGGAAAAACAGACCATTTCACGTGGTCGGGGGTTATATATCGTGGGCACAATTAAATTTGCGATGTGAGTGATCGACCGTCAGATCTCGGGGCGGAGATCGATGGTGGTCGCAGGTTTTGGAAGTGACGGATAGGTGCGGAGGTAGGTTCCATGGCAGGGGGTGACATGGCAGGTTTTTTGTCGCGTAGTGCGGGGGGTCAAAAAAGTATGCAGGGTTACGATTTTTATGGCGACGGGTTGTATTATGAGGCGGGCCCGATGGACATATGGTGAAATATAAAAGGGGTAAGAGGCTTAAATGGGGAGAAGGCCCGAAGGTTATTAGAACAAGCGTGGGTACTTATCACCTAGGAAAAGGCCAAGGTTATATGGGTATAGGGGCTTTAAAACATAGAAAGAGCATGGGCTAAGAAATAATAGCGGGGTCAAGACATATTTAAACGAGTCGGGTTTTATTTAATAAAACAAAGTTTTATAAAAATAAAAGTGGGTCTGAATAGTTTATTATTTTGATTTTAAAACAAGGTAAAAATTAGTTTTTACATTTTTTTAGTGTATATGAGGGAGAATGATGAATGGAGGGTTTCGAAAGGGGAAAATGGGTTTTTAGAGGGGAATAGGAGGGAATGAGAGTTAGGATAGGGAGAGGGAGAGTGAAAATGGGAAAAATAGCCTAGAATGAGTTCTTGTTAGAGCAGCAAGGTAAATTTTTGAAGGCAAAGATAAAAAATAGTGAAATAGGTTGATTTAGGATAATGAAGGCAGTAAGATTTCTAAAACTCACAATAGTCATGAATTTTGTTTTTTAGAAATCTAGAACCAATACTTAGTCATATTTTAGATAGTGAAAATTATCGATGACTAACAGTGGCTTGACTTGGGGAGGGAATCTCCTTTTCAGGAGATGTGCAGAACCTCATATTTCAGATCTCTGAGTTTTGAAGACCAGTGCCTTACTTTCACTTTGCAGATCTTTCTTTCTTCATTTGCTGATGTTATTTTGAAGCTATGATCTCACAATCTGAAAATACATGTTTGCTTCAACCTCTTTCCTACGTACCCATCTTACTTGGCAAAACATTTTTTATTCCTTGGGTGCATTTGAACTGGCAAACCCTTAACATTCTTTTATTTTGAAAACAAAAACAAACTATTTACAGTTCAGATTATGCTAGTGAACTCTTTTTATTCTCTACTTAGACTATTTGACTGTCAATATTAGGCTGTTTGACATACTTCATTCTCTAAGCTATTGACATGAAATTAAAACATGGTTTTAAATCAGGATTAGGCAATCTGACTTACCATGGATTATGGCATTAGGACAAGCTGCACACAAACATTATTTTTGTATAAACAAAACTAGAAAAATAAGGGTTGTGATCTTATCATTTTCTATTCATTCCCATATTTTTCTTTGGTTCAGATTTGAGCATGTGGAACTATTATCTTTCATTCCTAATCTATTCCTACTGACAAGTCAAGTTTATATGTTTTGAAAAATTCTCTTTTACTAACTTATCAACAATAAATTGAAAACATGTTCAGCCATGATTTGGCTAAATGGCTGAACAAGACTCTTTTAGAACAAGTAGTGGCATTTAGGCTTGCACACTTTCAACATTACTATTTTTGGGTATGGGGCTGTACCTCTTTTTCAAATCTGCCCTCTTTTTCATTCTTTATATAATTTTGTGTTTTTGTTCTACTGATTCTTTCATCATGTAATGTTATGTACAATTAATGAAACCTTGAAACTAGGACTCTTGAAAAAAATAGTGCTTGAGCATCCTGCCATTGACATGACCTCTAAATAACTCTTCTCCATTTAGTCCTTGCAAAAAGAAAGCATTATGACCTCTAACTGACTGAATGAGATAAGGAACTTTCCATAAATTCTCAAATTTGCCATGTTTACCTTTGTCCTCCCTCCTGGAATCCCATTTCAGCACTATGTCTCCAAGGTGGAAATTGTTGGCTTTAGTTCTCCTGTCAAATATTTTCTTTATATTTTCTTGTACTGCTTGTGTCCTTTCGTAAACCTTATCCCTTGTCTGTTGTAGATGAATAGTTTGGTTTAGCCTCCTTTTCATGTCATTTTCTTGTGATTGCACTTCTTGGAGAAGCTTTATCACCAGGACTCCCAAGGATGTTGGGAAAATGGCATCCATGCCATACACTAGTTGGTAGGGAGACATACCAATTGATTTCTTAGTGGTTAGTCTATTAGCCCATAGTGCATGTACTAGCTTGCCATGCCGTGCTTTTTGATTCTGTTCCAGAAGCTTCTTGATGATATTGACCAAGCTTTTGTTAGAGGACTCAACTAGCCCATTACGTTGAGGGTAATAAGCCGTGGAATGTCCTAAAGTGATGTGATATTTATAACAAAAGTCAACCATTATTTTGGATGTGAAGGAAACAACATTATTTGTGATGAACTTTTTGGGGAAACCAAATCTAGACAAGATGTTTGTCTTAAGAAATTTGATAATGACCGAGTCGGTGGCATTCCTAAAAGGGATGGCTTCTATCCACTTGGTAAAGTAATCAGTAGCAGCAGGGAACCACTTATGTTGGGCAGATGAGGTGGGGTGAATTTATCCAATGAATTATAAACTCCATTGTTGAAAAGGAGCTTCAACAGTAATGGGATGCAAAGGCAAAGGTAAGAGTTTTCTCTTGCCATAAAAAAATTGGCACTTATGGCAAGTCATGACCAATTTGTGGGTGTCTAGAAAAAGGGTCGGCCAATAGTAGCCAGCTCTAAGGATTTTTTTAGCTCTGGTTTTCCAGTAAAGGTGGCCTCCACATTCTCCCTCATGGAGCTCATGCATGATTTTACCTGCATCATCCTCAAGCAAACATTTAAGAAAAATTCCTACAGAATTCTTTCAATATAACACTCCATCTAAAATGCAGAATTTTAAAGCTTTTTGTTTTAGGAATCTAGATTTTGTCTTTGATAATGTAGGAGGAGAATTAAGATAGAAAAGCACATATAGGATATCAGCATACCAAGATGAATTCAAAAATACTTCTTCAACATGGGGAGCTGTGCATTCTTCTTGTTCTTCTAAAACATCAACCATATTCATATCTAATGCTTTGAAATTTAATTTAGCCATACATTTTTCAAGTCCTTGTCCTTTAATCAGTTTATTGGGTCTGATTTCTATGTCATATTCTAAGATAATAACAATCCACTTTCCCCTTTTACCATCAGGGCCCTGATTCAAAATGTCATTGACAACTATGTGTGGAACAAAAGCAATGATATGAGAATGTAAGATATAAACTCTAAAGTCTTTTAATGCCTTAATCAAGGCAAATGCTGATTTCTCCATGATGTTGTACTTTAGAGGAGCATCTCTAAGGGATTTGCTGAAGAAGGCTATGGGATATTCTTGCCCCATCATGTTATTTTGCAATAAAACTGCAGCAACGATATGTTCAGATGCAAATGAGAAAATGTAGAAGTCTTTGGTAAAATCAGAACTGATTCTAACCAGTGTTTGGGTGAGTGCTAGTTTAACCCGTTCGAAAGATTGTTTAGCTTCCAAGGTCCATTTAACCCCTATCTCATTTTTTAGTATGTTTATAATATTCCTCAAAAGTTCAGCAAGGTTGGGGATGAACCTCCTCAAGAAGTTGATCTTCCCAATGAAGGATTGCAACTCCTTGATGTTTCTAGGATGGCTGATTTGCAATATGCCTTCAATCCTTTTGGGGTCTATTTTGATTCCCTCTTCAGAGATGATGTGGCCTAGGAGATTTCCTTCCTGGAGACCAAATAATGTTTTCTTGGGATTCAAGGATAGGTCATACTTCCTACACTTTTCAAAAAATTTCCTCAAGTGAATTAAGTGCTCTTCATTAGTCTTAGAGTAAACATTGATGTCATCAAGGTAAATGACTATGAAGTAGCCTATGTCTTCTGAAAAATCTGTGTCCATGGCCCTTTGGAAAGTGGCCCCCGCATTCATCAACCCAAATGGAATTTTAACATACATGAATGTACCCCAAGGGGTGGTGAAGGTAGTTTGTGTTGATCACTTGGGAATACTAGCACTTGTTTGTAACCGGAAAAGCCATCAAGTAGTGAGATTCTCTTAGAGCCAACCACCTTTTGAAGTATGTGATCCATTTTAGGCAAGGTGTAGTTATCTTTTAGGGAGGTTTTTTTTCAGATTTCTAAAGTCAATGCAAAGCATAATCTCCCCGGTCTTCTTCCTAACTAACACAAGGTTGGAAACCCACTCTGAGTATCTAATGGGAACTATGATCTTGACATCATACATCTTTTTAATCTCTTTCTCAACTAAAGGTAGTAAGATAGGGTTTATTCTCCTCAACTTTTGTTTGAAAAGTTTCTGATTTTCCTTAAGAGGAATTTTATGTTGAATAATGCTTGTGTCATATGATTTCAAATCTTCATACCCCCGTGCAAACACATATTTAAACTCTTGAAAAAGCTCAATATATCTCTGTTTTATGTGAGGAGGAAGATTTTTGGAGAGTTTTATCACTTTGGGTCCCTTTAGGCTTCCTATGTTATATTCCTCTACATCATTCTCGGTGGATTCTACCTTTGGTTTTTTAGCCACATTATTAAAGTCGAACAACTCTTCTAATGGTGCAAGTCCCCTTGGTAATGTATCATATTTACATTGTAAGACCTCAAGGTCCCTTTGGTCTAGATCCTCAAAAATTTATGCCACACAAGGATGTGCAATCATATGTATATCAGCAATAGAGGATAGCTTTGTTTTATGGGCTTGTTCTTCAACAAAAACACCTTCATCATGTTATAGGTTTGGTCTTGTTCTTGTAAATTCATTCCTAGATTGCAAAAAGTCATCAATTTGTTCATCGCCCTAAAACAATTACCAATGTTTTATGTTTTCCGCCACTGTGGGACGGTTTTTGACTTTGATAGTGTATTTTTCAGTTGCATGGGGTATTTGGCAATTGCTAGTAGCAAAGGCAAGCCCATTGGCAAGGCAATTTTGGGCTCTAGGGATGAAAATGAGCTGATATTTCTCAAAGGTTTTGAGAAGATATAGGGTAGCATTTCTGTACTATCTCAATCTTGGGTTCTTCGCTAAATACTCACCTTTGATTTGTTTAATGAAAGCTCTGAATCTCCTTGGGTAGATATTTTCTTAGCTCCTATGTCTTTGAGCAAATGCAAGCCAAGGAGGAGAGCCTCATATTCTGCAATGTTATTAGTGCACTAAAAATCTAGTTTGTATGAATAGCCTTCATTTGTGTTATATATCCAGACACCAGCTCATGAACCTGCTTTGCCACAAGAGCCATCAAAACTCATGTTCCAAAGTGTGTCTAGTTAATGTTCTCCATTATGTTGTTGTTCAGGGCTGCTAGAGTTTTGGATGATATTTTATTCATTGGAGGATAGATTGGACTGTTCTGGTGGGCCTAGATCTTTGTCATTTTCATTCACTTGTTCATCAATGTCATTTTCATTATACAAGATGAATGATTCCAAGTATGAATTAATGGAACAGACATGGGTGTTGTTTGGCCTATCTAGGCTACTTACCATATACTTCATGTGGGACTCCCGGTATAGTCTTCTGATCTGGATAAAAGCATTCCATACATAGGGTGAATATCAGCAACAACTATGTCCATGTCTAGGTTCTTAGCAGGTATTTGTGCCAGATTGACATCCTTGATTAGGCCCAAGCACCTGACTCTACTCGAATCGAATGAGTACAAGTCTTTGTAAGGTTTATTAATTTCTAGGCCTAATCTCTCCATCATAACTTTATGCATGAGGTTGTGAGAGGCACCGAAGTCTAGCATGGCATTATGCAAGATTTTTTCATGTATGTTTAAGCTAACATAGAAAGGGGGAATGGATCCTTCTTGGTATTTTCCTTCTACTTTAGGACCAAACAACAGATTTGGTTTATCATCTATCAAGTTTAAAGTATCAGTATCAGTTCCTATGTTCAGGACCTTCAAAACTTGGGACCTGTACACTTCTTGAGTAACCAGTTCAGTGAGAGGTATGGTAATCTTGATTTTGGCAATCTCTCCCTCAAAGCTGAAATGTATTTGTGTTTTGGGAATATTTACATCAGTTTTATCAGTGAGGAAATTTTCTACACTTTTAATTTGCTGATTCTGATTTGGGGCTTTAGACAATAGAATTTTTTCAGGGCCTGTTGAAGCCTCGAAAATTGTTGCTTCGAACATTGGGGGAAAACCACCCGGTTGGGACCTTAGGACAACTCCTTTTCCTTTTAATCTGGTGGCTCCGACTGGATTTATAGGACCAATTTCCTAATAAATAATGGATTGGTGATGGAATGATTGTGTGAGTGGATGATGAAACTAAATGACTGAAATAACCTATCTAATTTAATCTATAACTTATAAATAATTCTAAAACTAACCTGGATGTCAAATATGAATAAAAATTTAAGATTGTTTCAATCAAATCAATAACCATGAAAATGTATTATAATTTAACTAAAATATGTAGTATGAAATAATGATAACTCTGTTTAAGAAATTAAACAGAGCTATAATAACACATTGTATTCATCATTTTATATATCATTTGTATACACTGTGAAAGATGAAATATTTCTATACACTCAGAAATGATATGTATAAAGAAATATTTGTAAAAAAAGTACATATAAATGGTAGCAAATTCAAAGAGAATATCTCATAACATAAGAAAAATAACAGTAAATTGATAGAAATACCAGATTCATCTTGATACTTTTCTTGATGCAATTCAATATCCAAATCCAGTGCTTCAATGTAAAACAAACTCCAAGGTAAAAAAATGCAATTCTTAGAGATAATTTGCCATAAACCACCAGATGTGATCCTTTATAAAAATATAATAGTCAATGGAGTACAAAAATGTAACATCCAAGTCAAAAATATTACAAATTCAGGACCCCTTTCTAAATGCATGAAAGGGGTTTAAATAGGAACTTAATAAAACAAAATAACTAAAACTATTGCTACAATCTATCATCGGAAATCTAGAAATAGACTTGCGATATTAAAATGAAACCAATTCATTGATTTTCCCCTACATTCAATGTGCCGAGGTGGCAAATTTTGAGCATATATTTAACCTCTGCTGGATGAATTAGCCTCGAATGTAACTGACCAGTGTACGTGGCATCATAAAACTCTGGAATGATACGATGAATGGCATTGGAAAGGCATTTGATTTCCATTTTTTGAATGTGTGGCTTGATTAGAAATGTCCACATGATATCCCATGAAATTCCTTGAAGTTTGCTGATTTGCTGATTCTTATTGACTAATTCTTGCTTCCACCTAGTATCAGTCTCTTTTACCCTTGGTAATTTTCCTGGAATACAATCTGAAATTAAATTGGTGGCATATAAGCTATCATTAACCAATTGTGTTATATTATTCATCATAGTTTTGCCTCTTGATGTGGCTCTTTCTCCTTTAATCAATTGTTTTTCCCATTCAGCAAACGTAATTTCTTTGTGCCTTTCTTCAATCCTAGGAAGGTTTGCATTCCTTCCTTGCTCTGAGTCTTTCCATGAAATAAATTTTGTCATCTGCATAATCAAATTCGAGCCTGAGGTTGACTCCTTCATCCATAAGAGATGATGTTATTTCACATAAGGGCTCATTTTGTGCCATCTTTTGACATAGTTCATTCAACTGCTGAGACAGTAGTTTGTCCATTTCAAGATCTTCAGTTTTAAATTGATCTAATTTAGGATAATCCCTAAATTTGTCCAACCTTGCTTGGAATATTTTCTCTTTTTCAGCTTTAGCAGTTTTCTCATTTTGCAATAGAGTTTTTAACTTTTCCACTTCTTGACTTAACTGTTGTTGCTTATTCAAAGCTTGTTGATCAATATTTTTCTTTTCAATGCCAAGTTTCTCTTGCAACTGTTTAGATCTGAGCTTTTCATATTACAACTGTTGTTCCAACTGCATAATCTCTTGTTGAATTTCTGTTGCTTGTTCCTCCAGCATAGTTATTTTTACTTCCTTTTGTTTCATCATTTGGGTGACTTCCAAAGCCTTGTCTATAGTAGCTGCACTATAGGTGCTTGCATATTGTGACAATTTGGTGAGATCCTTTGAAGGTTTCACCTCAGTATTTTTCCAGACAATGTTCATAAATTCAACTTGTGAGGTTGAAAGTGATTCTTGATCTATTCTTCTTCTCTTCCTTTGTTTCCTGACAACAGCTCTATGCTCAGGACTATAAAAGATATCTAGAGGAGGAATTTCTTCTACTTTAAACACAATTTCTTCTGTAGGATGTTCAGGAATGATTTCCTTATCTTGATCTTTCAGCATTTCAACTTGAGGATTATTTTGTAATCCTATTTGCTGAGAGAATTTCTCATATTGACTTAGCAAATGGGAAGAAACAATAATTTCAGCAGAATCCACCACATTCTCAGTGGTCTTTTCTCTTTCAAGTTGACTATTTGACTTATTACCAATATCTTCCTTTTAAATACGTACATTGGACTTTCTTTGGTAGATGCTTCTTTTCTGCTTTTGTTGGCTACATCTTCTTTTTCCTTGGTATGTTTCTATATTCTTAGATTCTTATGGAGAATAATTCTTAGCTAGTCGAGGCTTTTGTTAGTCTTTGACTTCTAAATAACATGAATTTATTCCTTATCTGATCTGAAATTTGGATTTAGCCAAGTCATAAACTTGGGGAAATTTATCAATAAAAACAAATAAATCATCAAAATTATTGAATATTTCCAAGTGACGATTGAAATAGAGATAGCAAAATCAAATAAATTTTTTGGATCTCTTAGTTGTTGGCATGTGTTGTCCTTGATGGCAACCTATTTGATAAATTTGATGGCATCCTATTTGATGAAGTTGTTCTTGATGGAAACCTATTGAAATTGATGGAAACCTACTTGATGAGTTAAGGGGGAGATTGTGGCAATGTGATACAATATATTGACTTTGATGGAACCTGCTTGATGAAGTTGTCCTTGATGGAAATGATGTAAATCTGATGTATCTCAGATCAGCTCAGAAGTAACTCGAGAAAGTGCGAATAATGTTGAGCAAGGTATGTCACAAGGCATACGTGGGTTTGTTAAGGAGAAGTAGCGTATGCACGTGGAAAAGTACGTGCCAAGTCGCGTATGACAATTTGCACTCTAAATTTATAAATCCAGGGGACATAACCATGGTATTGGCCCAAAGTATTGAGCGCTTGATTATCTATTTGATCTCGTCGAGGAATACCATCGGAAGTGGTGTGGTTTTGGCTCATGGTATTGACAAAGGATAAATCTATATAAGGTGAAGAAGATCATGGTGCAAGAGTGTGCATGTGTCTGGGTATGGAATGAATACTTCACTCTGGAGTATATCTGGGTAACATTTTACTGATTGATCTGAATTAATAATGCACCTATGAAGAAAATGATGAAGAGGGATCTCTAGATCTGAAATATATATATATTTTCTAGATCTGTTTATGGAATGTTTAGATCTGAGATGAGGCGAAATACTTTCTAAAGTAAAGGATGAAATCTGAGTTGTTTATCGATACGAAGAGATACCTGATCCTGAAAAATTCTGAGATGTATCACAACGAGTTCGCTTCGATAAGCGCATGTATACGCAGATGCCTTAAAGGAAAAGCATGTATGGGCAGATAGGGTTCTCTGAAGAATGCACAGAAGTATATGCGGGTTGGTGTGCATGAAAGCGCGTACATACGCAGGTTCAGTGAAGTAAAAGCGCGTATGGAATCTAGGGTTTGCTGAAGTAAGTGAAATGAACTATCTGATCTATTTTTTTGTTTTACTGCTATATGTCAATAATGTATTCATACAGAACTGGGTTGTTTGAATGATGAATATGTTGCTGATTATGTTAATTGAAGATCAAGTTGTTGGTTTATTGGTTGACTATTCAATGAATAAATTGATGGGGTTATAAGTTTCAGTTTGATGTATGTTGAGCTTAAATGTGTGAAGTGGGTCCAGTCTAAAAATCTGATGAAAAGTGGCCTACAAGATGTGTTGTATGGAAGTTGTTGGATCCAGTATGAAAATTGATGAAACGTGGTCCATGGTGGTGATGAGGGTCGAAGCCTTCAGTGAGGGGGTTGTAGCTCCCTTCCAGTGGTAGCTAGTAAATGAGAGCAGGGGGTAATAGCTCCCATTGCAGGGAAACATAGCAGTGTTGGCAATATGATGCAGAGTGTTGTCCTTGATAGCAACCCACTGAATGAAGATAAAGACATGCGACTGTTGACATGTGTTGTCCTTGATGGCAATCCACCTGATGAAGTTATTCTTGACTTGATGGACTTGGTAAATGATGTAAATCTGATGTGATATGATGTTTGTTGACAATATGATGCTGAGTGTTCTCCTTGAAAGGCAACCCACTTAATGAAGATGATGACAACTTACTTGATGAAGGAAATCTGATGTATCTACAGTGTGAACAGAAGGCAATGAATAAAAGAATTCAAAATGTGCTCAAAGTATGATGAAAAGAGTATGTCTCTATGTATACGGGGATCTGTCTAAGGGAAGTCGCGTATGCACGCGGAAAATAACGTTCCAAGTCGCGTATGGGCAAAAGCGCTCAAAAAGTGCAAAACCAGGGGTAACCACCATGGTATTGACCCATTGTATTGGGTAATGATCCGCCTAATTGACCCCGTCCAGGTAGTTTTGGGCTCATGGTATTGTTTTGGCCCATGGTATTGAAAAAGGATAAACCTATATAAGGAGAAGAAATTCATTGTGCAAATCATGTGCGTGGGTGCAAGATGTCTGAGCTTGAATGAGTACTTCTCTCTGAAGTAGATCTGAATGGAAAGGGTTACACTTGAAGACAAATCTGAAGGTATGATGCACCAATGATGAAGAAGGGGATCCAAATCTGAAATGCACTTGTATATGCTAGATCTGCTTATGGAAGGCCTAGATCTGTGATGAGGCGAACATCTAGGCGAACATCTGTCTGAAGTAAAAGGGGTAAATCTGAATTGAACATCTGATCTGATGAAGTATGCTGCTCTGTAATGATTGAAGATCTATACGCTACTTCGCCGCGGAGGAAGCGCGTATATACGCGGCTTCGCTGAAGTAAAAGCGCGTATGCGCAATGAAATATACACTGTGGTATACGCTGGTTTGTGTGGACAGAAGCGCATATATACGCGACATCAGTGAAGTAAAAGCGCGTATGCAAACTAGGGTTTGCTGAAGCAAGGGGTATGAAATATCTGATCTGTTTTGCTATGTTTCTACTATCTGATCTGTGTTTATAAGTATCTGTTAGTGATGTATGTTTGTGCTTAAAAGTATGGAAAGGGTCCAGTCTGAAAATATGATGAAACGTGGCCTGCAAGTTGTATTCTATTGAAGTTGTTGGATCCAGTGTGAAAATTGATGAAACGTGGTCCAAGGTGGTGCTGAGGGTTGTAGCCTTCAGTCAGGGGGTTGTAGCTCCCTTCCAGGTGAGGCTGGTAAACGAGATCGGGGGGTCGTAGCTCCCTTCGAGGAGAGGCTGGTAAACGAGTCAGGGGGTTGGAGCTCCCTTCCAGAGAGGCTAGTAAACGAGCGCAGGTGGGTGCCTGCGTGCTGGTCAAGTCTGCGCCAGCACATATGTTGTAAGATGTTTTCTCTATAATAAAATATTGAAGGCTGAGCAACTGCAGCAGTGGTTTTCTCCCGACTTGGGTTTCCACCTAAAAATCCTGGTGTTCATGTGTGATGCTTTGTGTGATGATTTATGCTCTTGCCGCACATGTTTACCGTTCTCATTGAATATCTGATGAATAAATAAGGGAATGATTTAAGTGAAGAATTAATGACATAATTATTTTTCTGAGTATATGCGATTTTAATAAAGGGTATCCGCGTATATACGCTAGTATGCTTCAGGAAAGTAGCGTATGGGTTTTGAAGTAAAGAAAAGTAAAAGTTTTGAATATGCTGTAAATACTGATTCACCCCCCCTTCTCAGTATTTTTCCCAACAATTGGTATCAGAGGTAGGTCCTTGTGCAGAAGCTTGATCGCTTAAAGGAGATCCGTCGCAATGGGAAGTCAAGAAGGAGTAATGTCTATAAAGCCACCTCTATTCAATGGAAGCAATCTGATATTCTGGAAGGCACCAACAAAAGCTGATCTGCAAAATCTTGGTGCAAAAATATGGGCAATCTTGATAGGATGTGAACAAGAATCTAGAAAAGAAAAGGGTACTTTTGTTGATTCTCTAGAAGACAATAATCTTCTTGAAGAAAAAACTCAACTCAAGGTAAGCCACGAAGAAAAGAACATAATCATAGAGACTCTTGAAAATCAGCTTGAAGCAGAAAATAAACGTAATGAGGATTTGGAGTGTGAAGTAGTGAGTCTAAGGAAAGATAATGAGAAAGTGAAATCTCTCAATCTCAGATTTGCTAAAGGTTCAGAAACCTTGGATGAGATTATCAAGGCACAACGATCTCCTCTTATAAAAACAGGTCTTGGGTATACTGGGGAATCTTCCCAGACATCAGCACTAAATCTTCTAAAAGCAGCCACATCTGGTTCTCTACATTCAGCCACTCAGCAGGGGAACAAAGGAACTTTGCAGATAAAGCATGATCATCTCAATTCAAGAAACACTAACAAGGAGATCTTTCAAAATGGATACAACCAACAGGTAAACTCTAATAGAAGATTTCATGATCACAGAAATTTCTACTTCAATGGACAATGTTTCTCATGTCACAATTTTGGTCATAAAGCTGTTCAATGTGTTGCATACAAAACCATCATGACAAGAGAAGCAAGAAAGATAAGGATGAATGATGAACCAAAGAAGAACACCTATAACAACTTTTCTCCTCTTCAAAACGAAGTTGAATGTACTTATTGCAATAACTTTGGTCATGAAGAATCTGAGTGCAGGAGCAAGGTCCAGCCAAAAGAGCATGTTCCCTCAAGCTCTAAAGTATGGAAAGAGAAAGAAATACCGGTTGAAAATTGTGGGATAGCGCTATTTGCAGAAGGTGAAGAAAATCAATGGTACATTGATAGTGGGTGCTCAAGACACATGACAGGTGACAAAAGCAAACTTCATACTTATAATGCTCTTGAAAAGGAAAAGAAAGTTACATTTGGAAATGATACTCCTGCTGTAATTAAAGGAAAAGGGTCAGTATTTCTAAAAGAAAAGGTGAAGGCTAAAGATGTCATGTATGTGGATGGATTAAGGCATAACCTGTTAAGTGTTAGCCAAATGTGTGATCAAGGAGCAGAAGTGGTCTTCAGTTCCAAAGAATGTGTGGTTCGTGATCTTGATACAGGTAAAATCATTATAAAAGGAAAAAGAAATCCAAGCAACCTGTATGTACTCAACGGCATAGATCAATGTTACTTGAGCAAATATTCAGAAAATTGGCTATGGCATAGAAGGCTGGGGCATCTGAGTTTCTCTCAAATCAACAAAGCATGCAGACTTCAAGCTGTTCGTGATCTTCCCAAGATCAATCTTCCAGAAAGTACCATATGCAAATCTTGTCAATTTGGTAAGCAGACCAGAGTTTGTTTTAATGCCAAAGAAGGATCATCAAGTAAGCCTCTTGAACTCATTCATACTGACATCTGTGGACCTATGAGGAAAAAGTCATTACGTGGGGAAGAATACTATATCCTTTTTATTGATGATTACTCCAGAATGTGTCAGATCGGGTTTATTAAACACAAAGATGAAGCTTTTGAAAAATTTCAGAAATTCAAAGCACAGGTAGAAAATGAATTGGATTTAAAAATCAAGTGTCTTAGATTTGATCGAGGAGGAGAATATTCATCAAATGAATTCTTTGAATTTTGTGAACAACATGGCATTAAAAGACAGTTCTCTGTAGCAGGCACTCCACAACAAAATGGTGCAGCAGAAAGAATGAATAGAACAATTGTTCAAATGGCTAGAGCTATGCTTGCTGACTCTAATGTTCCTGACATGTTCTGGAGTGAGGCAACACGTACAACAGTTAACATTCTCAACAAGGCTCATGTTCGGGTAAATAGTGAAAAAACTCCATATGAACTCTGGTATGGTAATTCTCCCACTGTAAAGCATTTTAAAGTTTTTGGAAGTAGATGCTTTATCAAAAATAATGATGAAAAGCTTGGCAAGTTTGAACTTAGATCAGATGAAGGGATACTTCTTGGTTACTCATCTTCAAGCAAAGCATTCACATGTTACAATAAGAGGCTTCAAAATGTTGTTGAATGTATTGATGTTGTTATTGATGAGTCTCCTGCAGCTCCTAAAGAAGAAAAACAAACATCAAAAGAAGATGATTTCTACATCAGATGAAAATGATATAGACAGTGAATCCAATGAAGAACCTGAAAATGATCTATCTGAAAAAGCTCCATCTAGATACGTTCAAAAGAATCATCCTGAATCTCAGATTTTGGGAGACAAGGAATCAGGTGTATGAACAAGGAGAACTTTTGTGGGATCTTCTAGTCATCAGGCACTTCTATCCACAATTGAACCACTCAATGTCAATCAAGTTAGCAGAGATGAATGTTGGAGGCAAGCCATGGATGAAGAACTTGTTCAAATTGAAAAAAATGACACTTGGGATTTGGTACCAAGACCTCATGATAAAAATGTCATTGGAACTAAATGGATATTCAAGAACAAGTTAAATGAGAATGGGGATGTTGTAAGGAACAAAGCTAGACTAGTTTGCAAGGGGTATACTCAACAAGAAGGTATAGACTTTGAAGAAACTTTTGCTCCTGTAGCTCGACTTGAAGCCATAAGAATGTTTCTTGCTTTCTCAAGCTATCAACGAATCAAAGTTTATCAAATGGATGTTAAATCTGCTTTTCTTAATGGTGATCTAGAAGAAGAATTATATATAGAACAACCGGAAGGATTCATTTTGGGGAATGATGAAAATCTTGTTTGTAGACTTAAAAAGGCTCTGTATGGACTCAAACAAGCTCCAAGGGCTTGGTATTATCGTCTTGACAAATATCTTCATCAACAAGGTTTCACAAAAGGATCTGCTGATAGCAACTTATACACAAAAGTTGAAAATGATAAACTATTGATTGTAGTTGTATATGTTGATGATATCATTTTTGGGGGTAACGAAGAATCTATGAGTCAAAAATTTGCTTCTGTCATGCAGCAAGAATTTGAAATGTCTTTACTTGGGGAACTAACATTCTTTCTTGGCTTGCAAGTGCATCAATCTGCAGATGGTATTTTCCTGTCACAAGCAAAATATCTCAAGAAAATACTGAAGAAGTATGGCATGGAAGAATGCAAACCTGTAAGTACACCAATGATAACCGGATGCAATCTCAGCTCTCATGATGATTCTCCTCCAGTGAATCAACCAGATTACAGATCAATGATAGGAAGTCTACTTTATCTCACTGGGACTAGACCAGACATTATGCATGCAGTTGGGATTGTTGGACGATTCCAAGCTAATCCAAAAGAGTCTCACCTTCAGGCTGTTAAAAGAATTTTCAAATATCTACAAGGAACTCAAGACTTGGGTCTATGGTATCCAAAGAATGTTGATCTTACTCTTCATGCTTACACTGATGCAGATTGGGCTGGAAGTGTTGATGATCGGAAAAGCACTAGTGGTGGTGCATTCTATATGGGACCCCGGTTAGTATCTTGGTTCAGAAAGAAGCAAAATTCTATTGCCTTATCAACAGCTGAAGCAGAGTATGTAGCTGCCGCATCTTGTTGCACTCAACTCCTATGGATGATGCAAACCTTGCAAGATTTTCAAATCAAATGTGTAACTCCTATCTCCATTATGTGTGATAATACAAGTGCCATCAGTATCTCAAAGAATCCTGTTATGCATTCGAAAACCAAGCACATTCCCATCAAATATCATTTCCTATGTGAACAAGTGCTTGAGCAAAAAGTGAAGTTGGAGTATGTTACCTCCAAAGAACAAGCTGCTGATATCTTTACCAAACCTCTGCCCAGGGAAGCGTTCGAGTATCTAAGACAGAAGCTGGGAGTGTTCTCTGCCAGTCAAAAGAACAAATCTGCATAAATTTTAGAAGATGATAGTGGATACGCGGGTTTCCTGAAACACAGTCGCGTATATACGCGAGTTCCTGCACAGAAAACCGCGTATGTATGATTGCTGACAATTTTTGCTTGGAGTCAGCTCTTTTCAGCACAGCTGCAGTGCTGTTTGGTATCTCTGATACTGTTTGGTATCTCTGGTGGTGTTCCAGTTCTCATAATTCTGTTTCTAATGTTTTGATGAAGATGCCTTGATGATTTGTTGGTGGAAGTTTTCAGGATGCACAAACTAAAGGGGAGCCTTAGTCATTTGGAAAGATTGCTTGGTTGCACAGATTCAGGGGGAGCATTAGCTTTGCTGAGTATAATGCAGTATTGGCATTATGATGGTTCTGAAATATGTTCTCTTTCTTGAGGACTTTCTGGTGTTGGTCTTAAAGTTATATTTATAGTTTTGTGTAAAGGTCTTGTTGAGACCCATGATGTAAATTGTAATATTCTGTCATGTATGGACTTTTCATTTTGTAAACCCACTTGGTTGGGTAGCTGAGTCAAATTTTGTAAACCCACTTGGTTGGGTACTTGAGTCCCATATGTTAATCCACTTGGATGGATCTTTGTTGTAAGTATGAGTCATTGGTGATAGGAAAGTCATTGAGTCATGTACTTCTTTGGAAAATATGTTTGAAGATTCAGCATGAACTCAGGGGGAGCTTGGCCACTTCAGCACATATCAGATCTGCAGAACGTTTCTTCCACATGAGGAGAAAAGGGGGAGAGTATGTTGCTTTTGATCCGCCCTTTGCCCTTGATGTCAAAGGGGGAGAGTGACATGGTGTTTGAATGAAGAGAAAGAATGGTGTCAAATATTTGGGAGAGTGACATGGTGTCTTAATGTATCTATCTGTTGTGGTAACCAAACACCATCATGGTTGCCATCAAGTCCAAAGGGGGAGATTTTTGGAAATATGATGCAAAGTGTTGTCCTTGATGGCAACCCACTAAATGAAGATGAAGACATGCGACTATTGACATGTGTTGTCCTTGATGGCAAACCACCTGATGAAGTTATTCTTGACTTGATGGACTTGGTAAATGATGTAAATCTGATATGATATGATGTTTGTTGACAATATGATGCTGAGTGTTGTCCTTGAAAGGCAACCCACTTAATGAAGATGATGACAACTTACTTGATGAAGGAAATCTGATGTATCTACAGTGTGAACATAAGGCAATGAATAAAAGAATTCATAATGTGCTCAAAGTATGATGAAAAGAGTATGTCTCTATGTATACGCGGATCTGTCTAAGGGAAGTCGCGTATGCACGCGGAAAATAATGTTCCAAGTCGCGTATGGGCAAAAGCGCTCAAAAAGTGCAAAACCAGGGGTAACCACCATGGTATTGACCCATTGTATTGGGTAATGATCCGCCTAATTGACCCCGTCCAGGTAGTTTTGGGCTCATGGTATTTTTTTGGCCCATGGTATTGAAAAAGGGGCTCATGGTATTGAAAAAGGATAAACCTATATAAGGAGAAGAAATTCATTGTGAAAATCATGTGCGTGGGTGCAAGATGTCTGAGCTTGAATGAGTACTTCTCTCTGAAGTAGATCTGAATGGAAAGGGTTACACTTGAAGACAAATCTGAAGGTATGATGCACCAATGATGAAGAAGGGGATCCAGATCTGAAATGCACTTGTATCTGCTAGATCTGCTTATGGAAGGCCTAGATCTGTGATGAGGCGAACATCTAGGCGAACATCTGTCTGAAGTAAAAAGGGTAAATCTGAATTGAACATCTGATCTGATGAAGTATGCTCCTCTGTAATGATTGAAGATCTATACGCTACTTCGCCGTAGAGGAAGCGCGTATATACGCGGCTTCGCTGAATAAAAAGCGCGTATGCGCAATAATATTTGCCCTATAATATGTACTGAAGGATACGCTGGTTTGTGTGAACGTAAGCGCGTATATACGCGACATCAGTGAAGGGAAAGCGCGTATGCAAACTAGGGTTTGCTGAAGCAAGGGGTATGAAATATCTGATCTGTTCTGCTGTGTTTCTGCTATCTGATCTGTGTTGATAAGTATCTGTTGGTGATGTATGTTTGTGCTTAAAAGTATGGAAAGGGTCCAGTCTAAAAATATGATGAAACGTGGCCTGCAAGTGTTTTTCTATTGAAGTTGTTGGATCCAGTGTGAAAATTGATGAAACGTGGTCCAAGGTGGTGCTGAGGGTTGTAGCCTTCAGTCAGGGGGTGGTAGCTCCCTTCCAGGTGAGGCTGGTAAACGAGATCGGGGGTCGTAGCTCCCTTCCAGGAGAGGCTGGTAAACGAGTCAGGGGGTTGGAGCTCCCTTCCAGGAGAGGCTAGTAAACGAGCGCAGGTGGGTGCCTGCGTGCTGGTCAAGTCTGCGCCAGCACATATGTTGTAATATGTTTTCTCTATAATAAAATATTGAAGGCCGAGCAACTGCAGCGGTGGTTTTCTCCCGACTTGGGTTTCCACCTAAAAATCCTGGTGTTCATGTGTGATGCTTTGTGTGATGGTTTATTCTGTTCTTGCTGCACATGTTTACTGTTCATTGAATATCTGATGAATAAATAAGGGAATGATTTAAGTGAAGAATTAATGACATAATTAGTTCTCTGAGTATACGCGATTTTAATAAAGGGTATCCGCATATATACGCTAGTATGCTTCAGGAAAGTAGCGTATGGGTTTTGAAGTAAAGAAAAGTAAAAGTTTTGAATATGCTGTAAATACTGATTCACCCCCCCCCCCCCTCTCAGTATTTTTCCCAACAGAGAGCAGAGGGTAGTATCTCCCTTCCAGGAGAGGCTGGTGAACGAGAGCAGGGGGTTGTAGCTCCCTTCCAGGGGAGGCTGGTAAACGAGAGAAGGTTGTAGCCTTCTGCAGGTGGGTGCCTGCGTGCTGGTATGAGTCTACGCCAGTACATGGTTGTAAGATGTTTTCTTTATAATAAAAATATTGAAGACAGAGACGACAACAACGGTGGTTTTATCCCGACTTGGGTTTCCACCTTAAATGCTGGTGTTCATGTGTGTTGCTTATGTGTGATGGTTTATTCTGTTATTACTGCACATGCTTACTACTAACTAAACATCTGATGAATGAATGATGCATAGATCTAAGTAAAGAACTAAATTCATAATAAGATCTCTGTCTATATGCGAGTTTTATGAAGGATATCTGCGTGTATACGTGGGTTGTGTTCAGTAAAGTAGCGTATGGGTTTTAGAGAAAGAAAAGGTAAAAAGTTTTCAGTCTGCACTAAATACTGATTCACCCCCCCCCTCTCAGTATTTTTCCCAACAACTGCCTGCCCGGGACTGTAGAGAGCTTAAGATCCCTTATTTTGATGACATCCTTCTCAGCATGTGTGAAGTTATTAAGTGTATAATGCCCACAGTGAAATGGAAAAGTAGGCCACATTAGTTTTTTGTTATTCTTGAGAGACCTTGACATGCCTTCTACTGTTAACTGGTAGGAGATTTCTTGTGCTAACAGTTTTTCTGGGACATACAGAGGTAAAATATGGGGCTCCAATATACTCCCAAATACTCTGACATAGGTAAATCTTTCTTCTCCAAACCAGTCACCAATCTGGGATATACAGTGTCAGCTTTTTTTAGAAATCCGGGGAGGAAATTGGTTGAAAATGGTTTGATAGATAGGGATGAGGAAACCGTGACAAATTCTATAAACATGGTTTTAAAATGCACCTTCCATAAGAGCTTATGATAAATATGAATAGGAACGAAATCTTTGGGGGTCCATTTCCAACCAAGAATGGGAAATTCAGAGTTCAAACATAAGGCATCTAAAATGTAGGCACAAAAGTAAAACAGGGTTGTGTTTTCTGTGTCTTTATCCTTTCTATACTCTAAGATTATATTGGCTATCTTATCTGAAAGGATAACTGCCCAGTCCATGATTTCATAATTCACAGTAGAATGGATTAAGGGTACCATTTGTATTGAAAATCTAGCTGAATTATCATTTCCAAATAGCCTGCACATCATTGCGGCGACATAACAATATGGAGGTGAAAGGGACTCCACAGAGTACATACTTGATGATTCATTTTTATGCTTCTCTGGAGTTTTCCTCCATTCTCTGATTGGCTTAGACTGAGTTTCATTGCTTGCATCAAAATCCTTAATAAAATCTTTGTTGTAGACCTTTTTGCGGATCTAGAATATGGTACATTGCCTTTATGTCCTCTGCTCTGAAAGACCCAAATATTGTTCCAGTAGCTGAAACAAATGTCCTATTTTGGATGGTGACATTGTCTATCACCCACCGAATTACATCATAGTAAGGGAAAATATTTGCCGGAGCTGCAATTCTATGAAGGAATGAATTTGCAAGCGCTTTAAGAGGAGTCTTAGAATCAGAATCTGAGTCATCTTCATCTGGAACTATTGCCTTCACCTCAGTAACCTTAGGGTTTTCTCTTTCAATCAGGTTATATACATCTTCCCAAGTCATCTTTCCAAGTCCCTGGCATGATGTGTCTGTAACCAGCTTAATTCTTGCTGGTTTTTCTTTTGGTACTATGGGAGTAACAGCGAAATTTGCAACAACATCAGCCTTTGCTTTCTTAGATCTCTTAGATATTTTGTCATCTGATAATGTCTCACTTGCTCGGTGAACGAAAGGATTGGGTGTTCTGTGGTTTTGCAAAGGAGAAAAGTTTTCAGACGTGGTGAAAATGCAATGAGGAGAACAACTATATATATAAAAAAATTATTCGTTATTTTCAATTTATTAACTTCGTGTTAAAACTTAAATGCCCTCTATAAGAGTCACACTCACGCATTCAAAATAAAATCAATCATCATTATTCATTTGATTTTCTATTTAATAATAAACGTACAATAAAATATCGATGCTTTTGGAATGAGAATAAAAACTTTCTTTTTGAATTTTGCAATTGCGATGAATAAATAACATATGCGCAACATAAAACAAACATAAAAATTAAGTATTGATCGCATCGAGAATTTTCAACAAGGATAACAAATAACATATCATGATCTTCGCCGATTTCCGATTGCGAAGATGGTATATCGCATCGGCTATTTTCAAAGAGAGTAAGTTGTAAATGATATTCGCTGATTTTGCGATTGTGATGATGGTGGGGTCCATCGCATCGGAGTTTTGTAGAATGAGCGAATATAATGTTTGTTTCTCAGAAATGCGATTGCGATAAATCGCATCGCATCGGGGTTTATAAAACAAGTCCATGTAACATTACTCTTCCGAAATGCGATTGTGATGAATCGCATCGCATCGGAGTCTTTCAAAACAAATGTGACAACTTAAAACCTTTGCGATTTGCGATTGCAATTTGTTCTATCACATCAGAGTTTTTTCAAAATAAATGTCAAACTTTAAGATATCTCCGATTTGCGATTGCGATTACTGTATCACATCAAACTTTTTTTAATATAAACACTTTATGTATTATGTTGATGTGATAAAAGTTTTTATATCTCATCGGATCGGAAAGTTTCAATATTACATTTGTTTATAAGCACTTTTGATTTATGAAACAATGAACTCTTTATTTGTTTTATTCAAAATGATTGGATTCTAAGTCTTTTATTCCTAAAAAGAAAGGGGACTTATTTCTAAATGAAATTTCCTCTAAAAATTTGAAATGGGGAGGGTTGTTGTACTGTACAAAAAATGGCGATTCACTGGAAGAAACAATTATCTCTCAAAAATAAAATGAATATTATATTTATAGTAAGTAAATTTTTTAAAAGATAATGAAAACTATCTTAGAGAAATTTTAAATAAAATCTAACTCTGAAAAAGAATAAAAATCACTTACAATTTCTTTCTAATTCCTCAAAAATAAAAACATTTTTGGGTTTTCTTAAGCCTTGATTGGTTGATAATAATAAAGTAGGGGGCTCCTCCAATTTTAGCTTTTGTGTTTTACTCTATTGTCATAGGCATTGCCTCTGCTGCTTGCAAACATTCATAGTCTAGACAGGGTTACCTTTTAACCATTAACCATTTCATTGTCCCATCCAATTAAAATCATGATTCTTTAAAAGATAAATTCATAAGACATTGTATCTTATGTTTTTCTTCTTTTTATTTATTTTTTAAATTAAAAGCCATTGTTCTGGTTTGGTAGCCAATTGATAACAATGCCATTCACTAGTTGTAATTAAACTGAACAAATTGGCTCGTGATGAGACCCCTTGTCTTATAATTATAAGCCATTACCCTGTTTTGGTATGCAGTGTTGGTAATGTCAGTTTTATTACTTCTTATGATCATGGTAAGCAGGCTCGTGATGAGACCTCTTATCTTTTAATTTTGACATATAATTTCTTAGAATTACATTCTAAAAAATCACAACCTTAATGGATGGGGTGAACTGATTTTATCCTTAAGAATCAATGGATGACAATTTTTAGAGTTTTTTGAATGCCAAAGTTTGGAAAAGTCTTTACTTTTTATGGATAACCTTTCTCTGCTTAATAAACTTATAATGATTTACATTTTTCTCAAGGTTTCAAAAGATTATGTAAATTTTTTGAATAAATTTTCAAAGTTTAACATTTTATTTTAAACTATCCAAAAACTGTAATCATTTCTATAAAAATTCCTATTTACATAAAATAAGTATTTATAATATTTTCTTGAAGATATTTTCAAATAGCAAAAAATCAATTAAAGACTATTAAAAACCTTTAAAAAAAAAATATTGCAGAAAGGAATATGTATAGGTAAGAAGGGGTTACCTCCTTAAGAAAATAATTCTTTAAAATAAGCCCATTTACAGGAAGAGATTCTCTCTTTTGTGTTAAATCTTGCAGAATGAATGTATATGAATGTATCTTTTCAGCAATCTGAAATGGTCCAAGCCACATATTTTGAAATTTGGTATGCTTACCTTTATCTTCATGTGTTTTATCCCATTTCAAAACAAGATCACCAATTTGCAAAGTTTTGAATCCGGTGGAATTGGAATCAAAAGAAGATTTTACAAACTATTGATGCTTTTCATGAATATTTTTTTCTTTCTCTCTATCTTCTTCTAATTTAAGAATTTGATCAAATCTCAATTGAATAGATGATGAAGGATTCTCTTCAATAAATTGCACTAAGGCTAATGATGGAAAATCTAGATTTGATGGTATCATAGCTTCTTTTCCATAAACTAGATTGAAAGGTGAAGTTCCTATTGAAGCTTTATGAGTGATATGATCAACCCATAGTGCAAAGATTAAAGACTTGTGTCAATTCTTTTGATTTTGATCAATGGTATTTTTAATGATTTTGATGACATTTTTATTAGTAGATTCAGCTAAACCATTACCTTGTGGATAATAATTTGCTGAATATTTTAATTTAAAACCTCTTTTGATTACAAATTCCATTACACTATTTCTAGAAAAATAAGATGCATTGTCAAAATTAAGAGTGTTAGGTACACCAAACCTGGTAATGATGAATTGATCAATGAAATCAATAATTGCATCAGAATTGGATACCTTTAAAGGAATTGCTTCTACCCACTTTTTGAAGTAATCTGTTGCTGTAAGGATGTATCTGTGTTGTTTGGAAGAATGAGGTACTATTTCACCAATAATATCAAGCCCCCATTGTTCAAATGGTTGCTCAATGTTTACTGGTTGCAAAGGAAAAGCTGGCTTCCTTTGTCTTCCACTAGCAGTTTGAGAAATTTTGCACTTCCTCACATAATCATGTGTATCTTTGAAAAGGGTAGGCCAATAATATCCAGCATGGAATATTTTGTGAGCTGTGGTATCACCTCCAAAATGTCCACCTGCTAGTCCATCATGTAATTCCTGCAATACCTTTTTTGCTTCAGTCTTTTCAAGACATTTTAATTGAATTGAATCATAATTTTTTCTGAATAACACATCATCAATGATTTCATAATTTTTTTCTTTTAATATTAGAGCACGTTTATTCTTATAGCTAAGATTAGAAGGAGCATACCCATTTTTCAAGTAAAATATCAAATCAACATATTGAGATTCAGAATCAATAATACTTATCAAATTTTCTTGAACAGCATTATCTTGATCTTCATTTTTTGGTATGTTGTGAGCTCCTGCTAATAATCTGCAAAAACTTTGTCCTCTAAAAATATTGGCTGGTTTAATATCAATATCATATTCTTGCAAAGATATTACCCAATTGGCTCTCTTTTCTCCTACTTCTTTTTGAATTAACAATTGTCTCACTGCAGAGAATGGGACAATAATTTTTGTATGTGTCTTTAGGAGAAAAGTTCTAAAATGTTTAATTGATTTCAACACGTTGAAGGCTTGTTTTTCTACATCGGAATAATTAAGCTCATCTCCTTGCAGATTTGAGCTAAAGAAAGAAATTGGTGCTTCTCTTTGTTGATCATTGAGTTGTGTAAAAACAACAGCGTAAGACGTTTTAGTAGCCAAGGTATACAAAATAAAATCTTTAGAAAAATCAGGAGTATTCAATGTAGGTGCATTAATGATTTCCTATTTGATTATATCAAAGGTTTCCTTCTCTTTATACCCCCATTTGAATACTGAATTTTTCTTAATCATATTCTGCATTGGTAAGACAATTTGAGAAAAATCAAGAATAAATATTTTTACAAAATCGATTTTCCCTAGAAATGAGTGCATGGATTTTTTGTTATGAGGTAAAGAAAGATCAGAAATTTCTTTCACTCTATTAGGGTCAATATATATACCATCTTTTGACACAAAAAACCCTAATAGTTTTCCTTCATTGAGAGAAAAGAAGGATTTGTTTGGGTTTAAAGAAATACCAAATCTTCTACATCTTTCAAATATCTATTTCATATCATGAAGATGATTGGCTATTTTCTTTGAAAATATTATTATGTCATCAAGATAAATAACAATTGATCTATTAATCAGACCCTTAAACGCTATATCCATGGCTCTATGGAAAGTAGCTCCTACATTTATTAAACCAAAAGGCACTTTCTGATAAGCATAGGTTCCCCATTTGGTTCTGAAAGTGGTTTTCAGCCTATCATTTGGATGTACTAATATTTGGTTATAGCCTGAAAAACCATCAAGAAAAGACATGAGCTCAAAACCAGCTACCTTTTGAAGTATTTGGTCCATCGTTGGTAATGACAAATTGTCCTTTTTACATGCCTTGTTTAAATTTCTAAAATCAATGCATATTCTAATATCTCCATTCTTCTTCCTGATAGGTACCATGTTGGAAACCCAATTAGAATGCCTTACAGGAAAAATGATTTTGGCTTTTAAAAGTTTATTGAGTTCTACATTGATTTTACTTTCAAGATTTGAATGATTTTTTCTTAAACTTTTGTTGAACAGGTTTGACATCAAAAATCATTGGAATTGTATGTTGAATAACAAAAGTATCATAAGTTTTTAAGTCTTCATAATTCCAAGAAAAAATATCTTTATACCTACTCAAAATTTTGATGAAAGAAGTTCTTTCCTCTGGAGCTAACTTGAGTCCTAGATTAACATTTTGAGGTTTAGACTCAGAGCCAAGATTTACTAATTCAAACTTCAAATTATAACTTTGAAGTTTAGCATTAGTAACTTTCTTGAATCTATCTTTTATATCATCTAGGTCTTCAAGTTTAACAACAGATTTAGGAATAGGATTTTCATTACTTTTTGAGGTATTTTGAAGATCATGATATTTTTCATCAATAATTTTTTGATCATGGGATTTCTCTGAAGTCAAGAAATTAAATATATCTTCATCATGATAGAATACTCTCCAGTTTGTGATATTATCAGGAACAGATGGTCGAAAGATTATTTCGATTTAAAATCTCTCAGGATTGTAATCTTCAGCAAGGAGGAGTTTGGATGCAACATTAGCTAACAAATCAGCTGATGTATTTTGAGTTCTAGGGATAGAAAATATGTTGAATGCTAAAAATTAAGTGGTAAGGTCTTGCACAAGGGTTTGATAATGTTTGAGATGACCTGAAAGACAATGGATGGTATTTCTTATTTGTCTTATGACAATTTTAGAATCCCCATATACTTTCAGGTATTTGACATTTAACCCTATGGCTTTATAAAGCCCTTGGATCAAGGCTTCATATTCTGCAATATTGTTTGTGCACTCAAATTCTAGTCTACATGACAACATGGTTTTCTCTCCATCTGGATCAATTAAAATGCATCCTGCTCCTGCTCCATCACTAGATTTTGATCCATCAAAATATAATGACCAAAATAAAGATTTATCTACAGGTTTATCTACAGATGTATTAGAAACATTAACAATTCTAGAAGAATCAAATTGTGAAAAATTTTCAATTTGCGAAATAAAAGTATTTACAGAAAAGGGTGATTGTGGTGTTATGAAATTCCCAAGGAATGATTTAGCATAATAACCTCCAAGGATATTGTTATTAAAAGCTACAGGTTCATTTTCTTGTTCAAATTCTGTCACAGTATGCATCATGTGTTTTTCTTGCTCAATTTTGATTTGATTTGGTTTCCCTTTATAGGGAAGCCGCATATGTGACTAATCAGTTTTGATATAACCATTAAGCTTGGTAGACCAGTCCCTGCTTAAGACTAATCCATAGAATTCAGGAATATATGCAACCAGAATATCAATTCTTTGGACAATCCTAGGATCATAAGCTAATCGAATAGTAACTGAATTGATTTCTCCCACAACTTGAACTTTAGAGCGATCTAATTGAACAATGTGAACTGCAGAATTTTTTGGTTCGATATTCAATTTTGCACAGAATGAAGTAGGAATTATATTAGAGGATGCTCCTGAATCTATTAAACAATTATGCAAATTCTTGTTGTAGATTTCATAAGTCAAAATAAAAGGAGGTGTCTGAGAATTTGAACTTTCTCCAATGAGAACAGTATCAGTGGCATCTACTTTATTTGGTGGTTTACCTATTCCTTTAGTTTCTTTTGCAACTACACCACCTAGTAGAGGAGCAATAGGTGTTGCATTTAATTCTTTCAATAATAGCTTATGTTGATGTTTAAGTTTGCTAAGTTCATGTAAGGAAATGTGTTCTCTGGTTTTCTTCATGTCTTCAACAATGTTATAATCCATAGGATCTGATACAACCAAAGTCTTAGATATTGTTGTAGGAGGATTAGAAGATAATGGCTGATTTTGAGTCGGTAAGGGAGAAGTTTTCTTTACAGGGGATTTTTATTTGGTAAGTGGAGTTGTAATTTTCTTCTTAAGAATAGATTGAACAGGATCCACTGTAGATTTACTCCTTGTACTTACAGGCATTACTTCTTGTTCACTGTCCGAATTGGGGAGAATGAAATCCCACGTCCCATGTAATTCAGCTATTTCCTCTCTTTCTTCTTCTTCATCTGATACTGGAGGAGTATCTTCTTCTTCTTCCTCTTCCGATTCTACATTGGAGATTGAATTGGGAGGTTTGGATTCAGCTTGATTTCTTCTGAAGTTCCTAAATGGTCTTTTGGTAGAAATCTCTGCCACTTGCTTTTTAATCTCAACCATTTCATTAGACATGGTTTTGAGAACTTTCTGTAAGCCTTCCATGTCATATGAATCTCTTGGTATTTTATTCTTTGAATCATCCTTAAAGATGACTTTCTTGGATTTTCTTTCCTCAATAGCATTTTTCTTATCTAGAGAAATAATCCATTTTTCAACCGAAATAGCTTCTTTCATATTCTCAGCTAAAGTAGGTTTCGCAGCTCTATCTACAAATATTTCTATGTTTAAGGGAAAATCATTTATATACCATTCACTTCTAACTTGCTCACTAGGTTTTGAATGAGTAGGAATTTTATTCAAAAGTTTGTTGAATCGAGAGTTAAAATCTTTAATGGGTTCCTTGGGTTCTGTCCTCATATTGGAGAGATCATTGATTCGGGTAACTATGGATCTGTCATCTCCAAATTGGTCAAGAAATGATCTGAAAAAATATCCCAACTTGTAATAGATCTTGAAGGTAATGAAAAATACCAGGATCTTGCTGTCCCTTGCAAATTATAGGGGAATAACTTGATTACAACATCTTCATGTTCAACTCCATTTAAATTTATAGCAAGCATAAAAGTATTGATGTGTTCTTCAGCTGGTATGTTTAGGTCAGGACTAAATTTAGGTAGCCATTTTTCAGCATGATCTGGTAAATCATGTAAAGGTGCAGGCATATTAACAACTCCTAGTCTAGCCCATGGTCTTGGTGCTGCTTGTGCCATTTTTTGGATAACACTTGAGGGATTTGAAGAAACAACTGGAGTTTGAGTAGAGGTTGTTGGAATAACTATGTTCTTCTAGGTTTGATACTGGGAAGCAGATGAGTGGATTTGTGATGAAGAAATGATATCACTATCTGATTCCGAGGATTTTTTTCTGGTCTTGACTCTACTAGGTAAAGGAAATTCCTTTGGAATAATACCAAGTTTTTCACTTTATGACCTAGTGAGGGGTCTGGAAGAAATAATTTGTGAAGTGACACTACCTTCATATATTTCAGATTCTTCTAATGATAATGAGAACCCTTGGAGTTTATGAACTAAAGCTTGTATTTCAGGGGACTCAGGAGGTTGATTATCTGATTGATTTTAGACTTTAGTAGTGGGTGTTTGAATATTTCTATCAATTTCTTCCATGGTGATTTGAGATGTAGAAGAAATTGAAGAGGATGAGGAGGGTGAGTTGCTCTTAGAATGGCCTGTAGATTGAGATTTATCTACCATTCATAGCTTAGGCCCTCCTTCCAGCGCCAAAAATGTTGAAGCCTCAAAAATTGCTGCTTCAAACATTGGGGGAAAACCACCCGGTCGAGACCTTAGCACAACCCCTTTTCCATTTGGCGTGGTGGCTCCGACTGGATTTATAGGACCAGTTTCCTAATAACTAAATGGATTGGTGATGGAATGTTTTTGTGTGTGGATGTTGAAACTAAATGACTGAAATAACCTATCTATTGTAATCTATAACTTATAAATAATTCTAAAATTAACCCGGGTGTCAAATATGAATACAAACTTAAGATTTTTCCAATCATAGCAATAACCATGAAAATGTATTATGATTTAACTGAAATATGCAGCATCAAATAATGATAACTTTGTTTAAGAAATTAAACAGAGTTATAATAACACATTGTATTCATCATTTTATATATCATCTATATACACTGTGAAAGATGAAATATTTATATACACTCAGAAATGATATGTATAAAGAAATATTTGTAAAACAAGTACATATAAATGATAGAAAATTTAAAGAAAATATCACATAACATAAGAAAAATAATAGTAAATCGATAGAAATACCAAATTTATCTTGATACTTTTCCAAATGCAATTCAATATCCAGATCCAATGCTTCAATGTAAAACAACTCCAAGGTACAGAAATGAAATTCTCAAAGGTAATTTTCCATAAACCACTAGATGTGATCCTTTATAAAAATATAATAGTCAATGGAGTATAAAAATGTAACATCCAAGTCCAAAAAATATTACAAATTCAGGACCCCTTTATAAATGCATGAAAGGGGTTTAAATAGGAACTTAATAAAACAAAATAACTAAAACTACTGCTACAATCTATCATCATAAATCTAGAAATAGACTTGCGATATTACAATGAAACGGATTCATTGATTTTCCATTGCATTCAATGTGCCAAGGTGGTTAAATTTTAAGCATATCTTTAACCTTCGCTGGATGACTTAGCCTCGAATGTAACTGCCCAGTACAGGTGGCATCAGAAAACTATGGAATGGTGCAACTAATGGCATTGGAAAGAAATTTGATTTCCATTTGCTCAATGTTTAGCTTGATTAGAATTGTCCACATAGTATCCCATGAAATTCCTTTAAGTTTGCTGATTTTCTAATTTTTATTAACTAATTCTTGCTTCCACCCGGTATCAATCTCTTTTACCCTTGGTAATTTTCCTGAAACGCAATCTGAAATTAAACTGGTGGCATATAAACTATCATTAACCAACTGTGTTATATTATTCATCATAGTCTTGGCTCTTGATGTGGCTCTTTCTCCTTTGATCAACTACTTTTCCCATTCATTAAAAAGAATTTATTTGTGCCTTTCTTCAATCCTCAGAAGGTTTTCCTTCCCTTCTCTGAGTCTTGCCATGAAATAAATTCAGAAATTTTCTCATCTGCATCATCAAATTCGAGCCTAGGGTTGATTCCTTCATCTATAAGAAATGATGCTATTTCACATAAGGGCTCAGTTTGTGCCAGCTTTTGACATATTTCATTCAAATTCTAAGACAATAATTTTCTTGTCTCCAGAGCTTCAGTCTTAAATTGATCCAATTTAGGATAATCTTTAAATTTTTCCAATCTTGATTGGAATATTTTCTCTTGCTCAACTTTTGCAGTTTTCTCATTTTGCAGTAGGGTCTATAGTTTTTCCACCTCTTGAGCTAGCTGTTGGTTCTTATTCAAGGCTTGTTGATCAAGCTTTTTCTTCTATATACCAAGTTGCTCTTCCAACTGTTTAGATATGATATTTTCATCTTGCAACTGCTGTTCGAACTGCATAATCTTTTGTTGATTTTATTTTTCCTGTTCCTCCAGCATAGCTATCTATACTTCCTTTTGTTTCATTATTTGGGTGACTTCCGAGGTCTTGTCTATAGTAGCTACACTATAGGCACCTGCATATTGTGACGATTTGGTGAGATCCTCTGAAGGATTCACCTCATTATATTTCCAAACAATGTTCATCAGTTCACCTTGCGATGTTGAAAGAGACTCTTGATCTGTTCTTCTTCTCTTCCTCTGCTTCCTGACAACAGCCCTATGCTTAGGACTATAAAAGATATCTAGAGGAGGAATCTCTTCTACTTTCAACACAATTTCTTCTGTAGGATGCTCAGGAATGATTTCCATATCTTGGTCTTTCAGTATTTCATCTTGAGGATTATTTTGTGATCCTATTTGTTGAACAAATTGTTCATATTGATTTAGCAAATGGGAAGAGAGAATAATTTCAACAGAATCCACGACATTCTCAGTGGTTTTTTCTCTTTCAAGTTGATTATTTGATTTATTACCAATATCTTTATTTTCTGCCTGTGCGTTAGTCTCACTGCCTGTATTTTCTTTCTCAATGTGCACATTGGTCTCAATACCTGTACTTTCATTCCCTATTTGAATTGTAGTTCCTTTTCCAATAGGTTCATATGTTTTTCTACCAGTATCAGTATTTCCACTTGTGCTTACATTTTCACTTTGCACATTTCCCTTGCTGGTAGATGTTTCTTTTCCTGCTTTGTTGGCTGCATCTTCTTTTTCCTTCTGCTTTGTTTCTATATTCTCATATTCTTGCAACATAACTCTTAATTATTCAAGAGGATCTTTCAGCAGTCTTTGACTTCTAAATAACATGAATTTATTCATATCCTCAATCTTAAATTTGGATTTAGCCAAGTCATAAACTTGGGGAAATTGATCAATAGAAACAAATAAATCATCAAACTCGTCAGGCTCATACTCAAATCGAGCAATTGAAACTAAAGTTGTGAAATCAAATGCAACTTTTTTCGGGTCATACTGCCTTCCTGGGACTATAAAGAGCTTAAGATCCCTTATTTTGATGACCTCCTTCTTAGCATGTGTGAATTTATTAAGTGTATAATTCCCACAGTGAAATGGAAAAGTAGGCCACATTATTTTCTTGTTATTCTTGAGAGACCTTGACATACCCTCTACTATTAACTGGTAGGAGATTTCTTGTGCTAACAGTTTTTCTCGGACATATACAGGTAAAATATGGGGCTCCACTATACTCCCAAATACTCTGACATAGGTAAATTTCTCTTCTCCAAACCCGTCACCAATCTGGGATATATCAATCTTGGCTTTTTCAAAAAGCCAAGGAGGAAATTGGTTAAAAATGGTTTGATAGACAGGGATGAGGAAACCGTGAAAAATTCTATAAACATGGTTTTTAAAATGGACCTTCCATAAGAACTTATGGTAAATATGAATAGGAACAGGATCTTTGGGGGTCCATTTCCAGCCAAGAATGGGAAATTCAGAGTTAAAACATAAAGGCATCTAAAATGTAGGCACAAAAATAAAATGGGGTTGTGTTTCCAGTGTTTCTATCCTTTCTATACTCTAAGATTCTATTGGCTATCTTATCTGAAAGGATAACTGCCCAATCCATGATTTCATAATTCACAACAGAATGGATTAAGGGTACCATTTGAATTGAAAATCTAGCTAAATTATCATTTCCAAATAGTCTACACATCATTGTGGTGGCATAAAAATATGGAAGTGAAAGGGAGTCTACGGAGTACATACCTGATGTTTCATTTTTATGCTTCTCAGGAGCTTCCCTCCATTCTCTGATTGGCTCAGACTAAGTTTCATTACTTGCAGCAAAATATTTAATAAAATCTTTGTTGTAGACCTTTTTCAGGTCTAGAAGATGGTACATTGCCTTTATTTCCTCTGCTCTGAAATACCCAAACATTGTTCCCACAGCTGAAACAAAGGTCCTGTTTTGGATGGTGACATTGTCTATTACCCACCGAATTACATCATAGTAAGGGAAAATGTTTTCCTGAGCTGCAATTCGGTGAAGGAATGAATTTGCAAGCGCTTTAAGAGGAGTCTTGAAATCAGAATCTAAGTCACCTTCATTAGGAAATGTTTCCTTCACCTCAGTAACCTTAGGGTTTTCTCTTTCAATCAGGTTATATACATCTTCCCAAGTCAGTTTTCCAAGTCCCTGGCATGATGTGTCTATAACCATCTTAATTTTCGCTGGTTTTTCTTTTGGCACTATGTGAATAGCAGCGAAATTTGCAGCAGCAGCGGCCTTTGCTTTCTTGGATCTTTTAGACATTTTGTTGTCTGGTAAGATTTCACTTGTTCGGCGAATGAGAGGATTAGGAATTTTCTTGTTCTGCAAATGAGAAAAGCTTTTAGACGCGGTAAAAATGAAGTAATGAGAACAACTCTATGAAAATATATATTCTTTGATTTCCATTTATTAACTCCATTTTAAACTTAAATTCCCTCTATAAGAGTCACACTCACGTATTCAAAAATAATCAGTCACAATCATTCGTTTGATTTTTATTTAATAATGACGTACAATCAGAGATTGGTGATTTTGAAATGAGAATATAAAACTTCCCTTTTGAAGTTTGCGATTGCAATGAATAATTTATATGCACGGTAAAAATAAAAATAAAGATTAAATATTGATCACATCGGGGCTTTTCAAAAGCGAGAACAAATAACATTTCATGATGTCTGCCGATTTGCGAATTGCGATTATGTTATATCGCATCGGCTCTTTCCAAAGGAAATAAGTTGCAAATATTCATCGATTTGCAATTGCAATTATGGTGGGGTCCATCACATCAGGATTTTGTGACATGAGTGAATATGATGTTCGTTCCTTCAAAATTCGATTGCGATAAATCGCATGGCATCAGATTTTTTGAATTGACTGAACGAGGGTTTATCTTTTCGTTTTACAATTTGCGATTTGCGATGGGTTATATCGCATCAGAGTTTATAAAACAAGTCTATGTAACATTATTTCTCTGAAATGCATTTGTGATGAATCGCATCGCATCGAAATATTTCAAAACGAATGTGATAACTTAAAACCTTTGTGATTTGCGATTGCGATTTGTTCTTATCGCATCAGAATTTTTCAAAACAAATGTCAAGTTTTAAGATATCTCCGATTTGCGATTGTGATTACTGTATCACATTGAACTTTATTTTGTAGAAATTTTCTGAATAATGATTAATTATTCACCGAGACTATACTGATTACATACAATTCGAATTTATATGCAACACATAATCTCTTCCACTCAGATCATCAAACATGCGGAAATAAAATCAAAGCGATAACACATCAAATAATTATACACATTAACACAGTATGTATGGGGAAAGATTATATCTGAAAACCCCATAGCTATTGTGTATATTATAATGGAGAAATCATGTAACAAACTCAGTACAATACTCCTCACAAGTACTCAGTACTATCTCATGAAGTTACACACAAACTAGCTCAGTTTTGAATAGGTTACTGGTTCAAAACTCACCGCCAA